>PNEQ01012491.1:37475-73229 GCA_003012365.1 Medauroidea extradentata
AAAAAAAAAAAAAAAAAAAAAAAAAAAAAAAAAAAAAAAAAAAAAAAAAAAAAACACAGAAAACAATTCACTACTACTGAAAAATAATAACACCAACATTCTCTCCGGAACTACTCAAACCATAATACCAATACTACACACGAAATATATTTACATGCACATTTAATTTACGTAGTGCTAGTTTACTTATTCAGTTTGTTAATTACTTAGTTTAGTTTCTACTAAAATTACTTTCTGTAGGTTCACTAACGTCCAAACGTTATGCTACAGTAATAAATGTTGTATTAGTCTAACTATATATTTTGGTCTTGTGCAGGATTAGTAGATAATTATAAAATATCTTCATTAATTATTTTGTGCATCGTTTGTTTAGAAAATGTGTGGTAAATTTCAAGTGGGCCTTTCAATGTTTATTGAATCGAATTTCTTTAATCGTTGTTCTATTCAATAAATTGAATTCAATTAATATTTGATCGTGTGTGTTTTAAGACCTGTTTGTATCGCTTTCTTAGCAGACATACGTATTTGTTGAGTTTTAGCATTAAAAAATGTATTATATCTACTTTTTTTCCTCACTTATCAGCATGGATGTAAGCCTACTGTTTTTTTCCGGATGTGTCATATACATGGTAACATATTGATAGTTCAGAGCAAATGGTAGCGTTGGCTGAGTAAATATTATAACTAAATAGAGAGTTGTTGAATAATATTCTTGTCGGGCACTAGGTTCCGGGTTAAAATTTACGAATTAATTATGTATACTTCGCAACATAAAATATATAATTTTTACTATGCTACCATGTTAAAACAACACCACAACTCTGTAAATATGTTTCCTGGATATATGTTACACGATTCATAATTAATTTAGTTTTAAATATTCTGATAAAATTGAAAGTAAAAATATCCCGTTACGAAACAGATCGAAAGATAATAAGTGTCGGATTAATAATAAGGGGCATTATAGAGTTAGCATTATGTCAAGTATTGTATATCATTATACATTAAGTTTATGCTAAAAAGTTCATAACAAGTGTTTTAAAAAATTAGTATTTTTATTTCAGTTAATTGAGCAGTTTCATCACATGTATATGTGTATAAATTAACGAAACTGAAAAGGCATCATATCTCAGGTCGAAATTAAGTACTTTATAATAGTTTTAAGTCAATATCCGTTATATTATCGGAGTGCTGGGAACGGAATAAACTGATACGCTAAGACGAAAAACCTTCGTAATTCTCTGGAAGAGAACAACCTTTTAACTCCCCGCTATTTGCTCTGTTGTGATGTGTTGCATCTTCTATCATATGATATTTGTTTACGAATAAAGGAGTAAAGAACCGTTTGGGAACTAACAAAATAACTTATCTGAGATGAGTAATTTAATGTGGCACGAGAAAACGAATTTCATTTCGAATGAAGCACAGTGCGACCAGTGCATTAAAAGCTCAACAGCAATCACGAAATGCTAATCGACAAGGCCAACGAGGACTTACGATCAACTATGCATGCAGATTGTTCGAGTAAATATAGTCCAGTTGTTTGCGGTTTCCGTGGGCTTGCAGCGATCCCATTAAAACACGTCATTATCTCCCTTTTGTGCCTCAGTTTACGCTGCACGTCAATCAACTGTCGGCTAGGGTGTAAACTCACGTGAAAATCTGAGTACACTGTTTTAACTTTTCACATAACCATCTGTCAATAATTCAGATACTGTTACACTCTGAAAACGTTTATTGGTCACCGCAAAATATTTTGTTATGGATCTTACCAAAATTGTTTGTGGTGACCACATTAATTATTTGCTGCCCCCAGTAAAGTTTTGCTGTGACTAAAAAAAAATTGTTGTAGCCACTACAAAATTTTTGGTGAGGTCCATAACGGCAAAACATTTTGTGACCACCCGTTTTTTTTTTTTTTCAGTGAAAGTAGCAATAGTTAAATAGTAAAATTACGATAAAGCTAGTTGTTTCTTTTAAGCTCAGCTTAATGTTTGCATAATTAATTTGTTTACTTGCATGATAAATTGTCTTGTTATAAACAGGAAATTTAAAGAAAAAATTGGGAGACAAATTTGTTTGTAAATATTTTTTGTGCTGCAAAGCAATACTTATTTACTTCAAGCAAAACTTCCTCAAGTATTTTTTCCCTCGAGAGAAAATGTTTGTACAGTATGTTTTAAGCTGATATTTTTCAAACGGAACGGGTTACATTATTTGTTTTGTTTTTTCTTTATTTTAGTAACAAATACCCGTTACATCTAAAGAGGTTAAATACTTGTTTGGCTTGAATCACGGTCTGAGAGGAAGAGGTCTTGACACTTGCTCTCCAGCAAGAGAAAGTGACTTCTTTTTTGTCATCGAGCGCTAGTAGTAATTTGGTGGAAGATTTGTCTTGTTTGCATCTGGCATCGTTACAATTTTTACAATTATTTACATAAAATCATGTAAGCAAGGTAAACTGATATAGTAGATGTATGTTTCGTGCCCATAAATGCATTGGCGTTTGTGGAACTATTTATATAAGTCGTCTGAAAAAAAAATACAGTAATATACTATTGTTTTAGTGAACACAATCGAAAAAAATCTATTATTTCGTGCCCTACAAAATTTTAGAATCGTTGCAATGTGTGTCTCTAAGTAAAAGATTGAAAAACTAAATTTTATGGTTGAAAAAAAATGCGATCCATTACAAAATTACATTTAATTTTTTTCTTCTTTATAATACACACAATTTCGGTAACAACTTCACATTTTAAGCTAAGCCTAATACAAAACAAGACAAATCTTCCACTAAATTACTACTAGCGCTCGGCGACAAAAAGGGAGTCACATTTTATTCCTCAGTGTCAAGACCTCATAGACAGTGGCTTGAATACAGTATCGAGTTCGCCCGGAACACACTGTCAAGACAAATTATGAGTTTTATACAAGTTCCTACTAGTCACGTTTGATGCATGACATTTTGGAAGTTCTGTGTAGTTTTTATCTGCGTGTTAGAATTGGCATAGCTATACACAGTAAGTAACGTTATTATTTTTACCCGTACCCTGATGGACGTAGTTATTTCATACATGAACTCGTTACTCTTCCACTCGACCAGTTCCCAAGCTTATAAATAAGGATAATGCTGATGCATTTTTGTTGCAGATGGTATGTTTTGAGACAGGCGTCCGAAAGAGGGGTGGTAAGAGCCACCATTGACACCTAAACCCGACCGCCAATTTTTTAAAATAAAAAACGGCTAAATTTTTTTTCCGTAAAAATGTCCTTATTTTACTCCTGACACAGTGTTCCAAAACCCCGGTGTCCTCTCAAAGCGGGCAGATGACTCTGTAGCATAGGAGTCGCTGAGGAAGTAGAGGGCATTTGCCATTAATATTTTTAAAAACCATTCTATGTATCTGTGCGTTCTTATCTTTTCCTCTCGTGCTTTTTTATATGTACTGTTATTTTTCCTCTATTACATATGACTGAAGTTTTATATACATTTATTGAAATTTGGTATTTAAACTTTTGGGGAGAAGAACATTTCGTTTTTTGTACGTAAGTAGATACTTCACTGAAAATGTTTGTGAATCTTTTTCCCACAAAAAGGAAGTGGGATGGTGTCGGTTAGTTAAACTGAAGGAGCTGGTTATTTACTGAGATATTCTCCAACTAGTCTGCTAAGTGCTTCATTGTAAACGTTAGCTTAGAAGAAACATATAGTTCGCAATAAACATTAGGCCAACGTTATTATGAACGCATACGTTATAAAAGAACTAGACTGTGTGACATATGCAGTATGGAACTTTTTATTAAGTGCATTAACGGTAAATTTAACTTGTTTTAAAAGTCACAGAAATATATTTTAACCACTGAAAACGTAATTTTATGCTAACTTATGTGTTTTAAGAGTATTTGTAATATTTTACCGTATTTTTAAAAGCCCCGACGTAATTTAATTAACATGACAACATGGCGATTCTATGCCGAGAACGAGTCACTAATTAATATTAAATAGTTTTGTCCAGAATCGTAATTATAGTTAATGTAATAATTTTTAGTTGCTGATTGTTATTTTATTAATATTTTAGTAATAATTTCATTATATTTTTGTTTACTTGTTATACATAACACGTTTTCACTATTTTAATTAAGGATTGGAGAGTATGATTTTGTAGTCGTAAATTTCATGTATGCTACAGGGACTTTTTGGTGGCTTCATGAAACGAATGGTGACTTACTATTTTACGCCCTAAGAAAATCGTGTTAATTTGGGCCCATCCTAAAGACAGGATTTGAGATAGTGCCACTAAGAGATAGTAAATATTTTAGGTTCGCCGACCATGTAAGAAGAGGGTCGAGCGGTGGGAACCACAAATAGAAATGTAATAGTGAACGTCAAGACAGACGAGGACGCCGATGAAAGCCATTTTGGCCAGCTAAGTGAAAAATCAGAACTTTACTTTGTCACCCTAATTTTCGTAGCCTATATTGCTGCAAATCATTTGGTGTCAAACTATTTTCAATGGATTATAAGTGTTTTAATGGTGATTAAGTTTAACTATTTCAGAACTTAAATGATTTATTTTCTGGATGTGGACGTTTTCAAAGGATAACTAGATGCCTGTACCCAGAAGTCCTGGGAAAATTAGTCCTTGTAATTGAGCAGCCGAGTAATTATTTAAGACATTTATTTAAACTATTATTTGAACCCTGAGAGTAATTTTCAAGTATTAGGAGTGCTATTAATTATTTGAAATTAATTTGTTTTAACTTTGGAACACGAATTTCAGGACTGTTGGATTTTGAAAGCTATGTTTTCATTTTAGATTTCAGTCAGTTTCCTCACCTGTTTGCAAACCTTTTTCTAATAGTAAATTACATAGTTTTGAACTCATAATTATGTTTCAATTGTCTTGTGTGTTCTGTTAATGTGAATATTCTGGTGTCAATCTCTACACACCTACACTAACTTGAACCTTAAACACCATAACAATATGTATGTATATATATTTTTTTATTTATTTCACACAGTCCATATCCACATACTTATTTTACCATAGTATATTTTATCAAAGTAAGTATGTTTTTGTCACAGCTGTTCCGCTGTTCTTTTGTTACATGACCAAATTGAACGCTGCCACATTGCAGAAGAAGATAGGGAACTGCGTACTTTAGCGAAATTTTTTTTTCAATTAAAAAAACATTGGTATATGACGTAGCATGTTATGGGCTGTAATATGGCGCCGTTCAGTTTCGTCAAACATAGAGATATGCCGTTAGCATTGGTCTTGTAGCCCTTGATTATTAAATAACGAGTTATATTTTATTTCTAAGGCTTTTTACATCATGATTTGGTAAAATAAAAAATATGTTGATTTACAAAATTCCACAATTGCGCAATTAAGCTACAGTTAAAATCGCTGGTAATCAAATCTCTTTAGCTAATCCGTTATCCACGTCAACGCAACACACTGTAAGTCTAGAAATATTTTTTTCTTGAGCATTGGTATTCTTTCCCGGGGCAAGAAGAGCGTGTTTCAGAGGCGTAATGAAATTATAATTATATTCAGAGGCATTCGTTACTGTCCTGGAGATATCACAGTATTCATGCTCGGGTAAGCAAGACCGACGCATTCCGAGTCGCTGCTTGTAGCTGGGCAAATTATATCGAGTAGATGATAAATATGTGCTAGTTGCTGCTATATGGGGCTTGAACGTACGAGCTATGAGGTGTTGATACGAGCAGGAATTAGCTGGGTGGGCAGCGACCAAACAACAACCATTCCCTAGCCAGGCTAATGAATTGAATGCTGTTACACCTCACTGTAATATAACCCTTAAATATCTTCTCACACAGGAAAACTTTCTATCGCAACAAAAAAGTGGTTTGTTAAGCACTCCGCACATGGTACAATATTTGGTACGAGTTCTTCTGCTAGATTGTTTACTAGTTTTTTTTTTAATTTGGTATGTTACAAGTCGATAAACTGTGACCACTACAAGTTTTCACTGCACGCGATAATGACTGCCTTGCTAGTTTAGTTCAGAGAATACATATTATTAAATTTTAAAAAATTGACAGAATTCCTTTGGGATTGCTTTTTTATATTTTTGTGTGCGTTTTATATTTGTTTTTTTTTCTTGTAGTTGGTTTTCGTACTTTGTCATTCAACACAGATATGATCAGCTAAACATGAGCAATGGCGTATGTCTACAATCCAATAAAATGTAATTGTAAACTCCCATAGCAACAAACATTTTTAAAATCTCAATACATATTATGTCCAGAATGTTTAAAATACCGTTTTGTGTATTTTAAGATAGACTGTGTATCAAATATGGTGGGTTAGTCATTGGGTGGCTCCTTTCCATCCTGTTTCTAAAAAGTATGAATGAACAATGCCTCGTGCTATTTTTTGATTTGTCGCTGCTTAGGCTAAATATTGCAGTACAAACTTCAGAAAAAAAGAACGCTGTCTATTAGAACTAACCAATATTCGATCTCGAAGGACTGCTCGTTGCACGTAGGAATTTGAGTAGAGAATCTAGTAGCCGAGCAAGTACGACAGCTAGCATTCAATATTTATAACGCATATGTACCGTGCGCGGCGGGCCAACTAAGATATTTTGTTATAACCACCAATACGGTATAGTTAGTGATTTTTGGTGAAAAGAAATGTATACCAACTTATTTCAATAACGTACATTCACAGCTGCAGATCTGCTTCGTGGTCTGTGATTGGATGATTTTAACTCTCAGTGTCTCGTGGTTCTACCCGAAAATTACAGACCCGTGGTATCGCACTGACCTTGTTCTGATTAGCACAATCAAACGACCTACTCCTTTGTAAAAATACACTCTACCAATAACCATGAAGCACAGCTACAGATGAGCACGTATGAAACTGAAGTCGGAGCAAAATTATTTTCACCAAAAATAACTCTCATTAGCTATAGTAAAAATAAAAATATTTTGTTTCCACAAGAAAATATTTTAAGCATTATATATTCATAATTACATTGCCGTGAACTCTCCTTCAAAACTACAGCTACTCTTTCGCTGCTTGCTGTAAAATAAGCTCGTAATATTCCACACTCGGTTACACACATAATACTTACTGTATGATATATGACAGGGCATCACGTATATCGAAAGTTGTGCGAATTAATAATCCTAGTTATAAAGTGTCGTAATTCTAGTTTAGCGTACGTGAATTCATTCATAACTTCACACATATCCAGTTAAATAAAATGACACAACAGGGTCACGTTAGGCTATATATTTTAGGTGGGAAATCTGCTGCAACTTTACGACTACTATTTATTCTTCCAGCTTTATTTAAAACACAATCCTGATTTTCTCGTCCATAAGCTTTGGCTTTGCAATATTATTAATAAATGTTTCATAAAAACTAAAAATTTTTAATCGCTATTACAACTGAATAGTTAAAATTGAAAAGGGACTGAGTGCCAGAATCCATATTTTCACGATTATTCCATCAAAAATGGTCTATTTGCCATACCCTACGATCTTCAAAAGATAGGTAAGGCAATGCCATTATTGTTGTAGTATTTACATTAAAATGTAATAAGTGCCATGTCTAGTGATATTCAAGAGGGAATTGAGCGCCGTGAGAGGATGATTTATCGCGGGAAAACTTGTCTATTCGCTGGGTTTCAACGTTCAGTTTACCAGAAGATGACTGGCTTTAGCTTTTATGTGGAGCTGTTGTCCTATTTGTCTGATCCAATAAGAATACCGCTATTGTAATATTTGGTGTCTATTATTGGTTTGCAGACAGCTACGTTGTGTCAGACGTACATCACCTAATAACATATGTTGTAATTAACTATAGGGTTTTCAAGGGTATCTTGGCACAAAACATTTTCGCGATATACCATCTTCTCTAATAATGATATTCAAAAGGTAATAAGTGCCGTGTGTAATGAACTTAAAAAGGGAATAAGTGCCATGACTAGTGATATTCAAGAGGGGACAAGTGCCGTGATTAATGATATTCAAAAATATATTCAAAAAGGAAATAAGTGAAACTGCCTGTGTAAACTGGATTCCGATGCTGTTATGTTCGATGTTTTGATAGCCAACAATGTCAGCGTGATCCTTACTATTAAACTATTTTATTCCGATTAAATATGTGAGTGTATGTGTTTTATACGTGTTTATTCTTTTCCTCGGAAGTAGGTATTTGACACTTCGTTAATTTTGAATTTCAACTCTGCAATTGTAGAATGCACTGGTGTTAGATTTTTTTAAAGACCCAATCACACGTATAGGCTTATTGTCCAGGTGTAACTTTAAACTATGTATTAAGTTGGTATTTTCTTATGCGATATATTTGTCGTTGTAGGCACTGCTATTTCTCTTGCTATGGCACTGCATCAACTGTCTAACTAGTGGCTTTTAACCTCAAACTAGAAATTTAGTTTGCGTTTATCTCAAAATAACGTTCGTTTTAGTGAAGACACACTCCTTCCAACTAACGCCTCTATTATATTCCTGGGTTACGGATGGATAGACCCATGAGTTTGTCAGGATAATATTTTAGCACCATTTTATTTCAGTACCTTACGTGCATATTGGCAGCTCTGCGTTGTTGTTATTGGCAGCGTGTCTTTGTTCAGACAAGTCTCTCAATTGACTGCATCTATCAGAATGAGGTTTTTGTGACGCCAAACGTCTGTGATTTGTCAGTAGAACTGCAAGACAAGTGGCAGTTAAAACATACATTCGCTGACCATGAAGCCAGTGGCCATTATTAGCTGTAACTACACTCTTTGAACACGTGCCAGTTGTGTCACAGAGACCAACTGGAGAATTCTTGCACACTTATGGCTGGGGACAGGAAGTTTTCGCGAAAAGAAGTTTTCACCACTTTGTTTCAGTGTCTTACGTGCGCACCTTCATCTATACTTTGTGGTCAGTAATCGGATGCTGAAGGTTAAACCTGAAAATCACAGTGGTGTTGTCTCACAGTTATCCGTGTACTGATTGGCACAGTCAACAACTGTGCACAAAAACACTCTGCCAATAATCATGAAGTTGAACTGCAAGTGTACACGTAAGGCACTGAAATAAAGTGGGGCAATATTTCTTTTCGCGAAAACTTCCTTATTCTACTTACGACTAAAGACGGGAGAAATTTGCTGGTTCACTGACCTTTAGACTAGCCTCCAAGAATATATGTGTGTTCAAGCAGACAACATCTGTTTATTAGCTACTGGCTGATACAATGGTTAGAGACACTGGAAAATCGCGGGAATAGTTGACTGTTTGCCAGGCTCCAACATGATGTATATAACACTGAATGTTTTGTATCAACATTAGCTATGGTTTATTTGAAGCATTGTTTCTCTCTTCAACAGGCCCAGTTAGAACTGTACAGCCTGAACACACAGCGAGTGTTATTCGCCACGAAACTGTTCACACGTGTCACGGTTAATATACTATAGTTTATTGGAGACTATGCTAAACATTTTCGCGATATTCCTGTGTATCTAACAATGGTAGGGAGCACGTTAAGGAATATTTCTATTATTTGCTCAAAGACTTCCAGGGAATGTCAAATAAGTCAAGGGCCAGCCTGTCAAATGGGCACGAACTTATAGAAGGTGGAATTGTAACGTGTGCGTTACAGAAACCGTGAATTTTTCAGGTCCCTACTTATGGCTCGACATTGTATCTGCCCTTGCCAGTCTAATGTTTCCACAGCCAACTCAGTGTTGTGTACTTAACACCATACACCTTGGAGCAATATACGCTACATCACTGCATGAAGCAGTGCTGCAGGTGCACAACGCATTCAAACCAAATGGCGCAAAAGTCTTTTCTCCACAAAACTGTGGCTGTAGACATGAGGCATATTTTGGCGGTTGAATTGGAAGTTTACAAGGAAAGAATTTCCGTTTGTGTATAATGCACACGTAGACCTGGATTTGTAATTTACTGTAGTTCGTCAATGCAAAGTAGTTCACACTGTAGTGCGCTACTTTCAGATTAGCTTGTGAAAAATTAATTTAATGAGACATTTTGAAATTGCCGCCCGACTCAGGCAATTTCAGTAAGAAATAACCATTTTCGCGATTGCTTGTAAATACAGATGTTCCACTGCAAACACTTGTAACCAGCCTATTACCGATTCAACCGCTTAAGTACTCCCGTGGAGCAGGGCGGATCCAGAATGGAATTGAGAAAAAGGGGGGAGGGGTTATATTTTTGCTAGCACCGGTTGTTCGATTTAAAGCGGGGGTCCGGGGGTCCTCCCCCGGAAAAATTTTGATTTTAAGATGCAAAATGGTGCACTTTGAGAATATTTTGAACGTTAATGTTTAACACACAACAGAAACAATGTAGAACACTTAAAAAGAGTTTACAGTCAGTTTCTTATAATATATTGCAAAGTTTGTAACAACTACTGCATTTTCAATAGTTTGAATAAAAATTATAACATTTATAATACAAAGTTGTGCTCTTGGGGGGGGGGGAGAATTTCCCACCCCCCCCCTTGCAATCTGTCACTACTGCGGGTACGTGCAGTCCACACAGGAGTATGACGTCTGAGGTAGGCGTGTGGTGCGTGTGTTCGCAGTGTGCAACGTGACGATCGACTCGAAGCTGGTGTCTTCACGCTCGGGCAAGACGTTCGGCCAGGTGAAGTCGCCGTCTCTGCAGGGCCCGGCCTTCTGCTGGTACGCGCTGCGCCCAGACGTCGGCCAGAGAGTCGAGTTGCAGATATACCGCCTCGTCAGTGTCGGCCGCTTCAACGGCACCAGGTATGTACACTTCGTATTCTTCTACCCTGGACCTTCCATCACGATCTTGGGATCTTTGAAACTATGCTGCAATGTGTCTCGATGAGAATGAATGTGCTTGTGGACAAACTTCATTGCTAGAGGTGATGGATAATCGCGAGAATATTTTCTACCAGGGTATTCAAATATACGTCATGCGCCTTGTACGATAGTTATGTGGCTCTATCTAGATGTTTTCAGACGGTTCACAGACGTCCATCCGTAGCGCACCAAACTCCCACTCAACTAGACTCTCATCTGTAACAGAAGAAAAGCGTTTGGAAATGAATACTTTACATTGAAGTCTACCAAGCGTTCGATAAATCACCATCTATATATAGTCATCGCTAAGATTCATCTGACAGCAGCCTAGACTTCTCAGTCCTATAAACGCACTGGCCACAGTTGATTATCCGTTGGCTTCTAACCGTACGTGATACCCCGCGAATTATTTCCTTATTCGTCACTGGCATGCAGTCTTGAAAGGTGTGTCAACACAGCTTTCGTCCAATCACAGAAGTGACAAAGAAATATACATTTTTTAAGTTCACCTAGATTTGATCCATGAAATACTCGTGCCTCTATTGATTGCTTTAAGTTTTGCTGACAAATGAGCTGTGTATTGTGTGACAATCAAATAAACTACAAAAATACAATCCCAGGGGAATTCGGAACCTCACAAGAACTAAATAACTCATTATTTTAATTTAATTTTGAATATTTAAACCATTTTTATCAGACCAACGAAACCATACAGATAAACCAGACAAAACACGATGTATTGAGTATTTTGTCTGTTTGTCTGTATCAGTCTGATAAAAAAATATAAAAGTTTTAAATTGCGTTAAACTAAAAAAAAAAAAAAAAAAAGAGAGAGAGAGAGAGAGAGGTTAAGTAAACGGTTGTGGCTCATTGTTGAAATTGCCTAAATTCCTCTGGGATTCTATTTTCGTTGTTGATTTGATCGTCGCACAACACGTGGTTTTACGCCAACAAAACTTACAGCAATGACGTACGTTCACAAATCCATTTATCTCACGAGGACGCCGGCGCAAGTGAAAATTTAGTTTACTTAATCGACGAAGAATTAAATGTTCCATATAGTTTTAGGTTGTGTAGGCATATGAGTAGAGACGGGAAAAATTCGCGGGTTGACTGACCTACTAAGAATATATGTTTACTCAAGCATACAACAGCTGTTCATTACTGGATTTATTTGCTTGGACATACTCCATTGCGAAATAAATGACTGTCAAAAGAAAACTAAAGATAAGACAAGAAAACATAAATAAGCAGAGAATGCTTTAGTCATCAGGATACATACACAACATGAAATCCAAAACTGGAATCTGGTCAGATATAACAAGGAGCAAAACAGAAAATAAAAGAAAGAACAACAATATAATAAAAGAAACCTAAGTTAACATGCGACACAACGATGAGACGAAACAAAAACACAAACAGAAATATGGATTTCATGTTGTGTATGTATCCTGATGACTAAAGCATAATCTACTTATTTATGTTTTCTTGTCTTATCTTTAGTTTTCTTTTGACAGTCATTTATTTCGCAATGGAGTATGTCCAAGCAAATAAATCCAGTCATGCACTTCCATTGCACAGTTCTTTCAAAGATCAGCTGTTCATTAGCTGCTCGCTGACACTGTGCTATCAGCCACGTTTAGGTAAATTTTTGTTATTGGCTCAGAGACTTCCAGGGGATGTCAAATTAGTACAGGCATGCAAAATTCGCGTTATAATTTGGTAGCAGACTAAACTTCACTTTCCTGTACATAACAGAGCATAATATGCGATTCTATTGGCCCCGAACTTTTATGTGTTGTCATTTACGTGTGTTACGTCTTTACAGAGATTGGCCTCTCTACCGTGTAAGCATTCTCCGCGGTGAGTCATGACAATATCGACCAGCGGGAGACGTCGAACAAGCGTATAGTCATTTGAAGTCTAGTCAGCTGTCAGAAAATAACGCAAATTTTGCATGTCTCTACAAATTAGTCAAGGGCCAATTACGAAAGTGACACGAACTTAAAATAAAACGCGACTTTTTCAGGTCCCTATACATATTAGTAGAAATATTGTTACCAACGTCAACAAGAGTTTTCTTCAAAATAAATATTAAAACCTATAGATATCCACAGTTAAAAACATCACATGCAATACAATTAAAAACGTACTTGTTTTTGGTGGTTAAAGTCATAGTAAAATTTTGACTTAAACAATTTTTGTAATGTTGCTCTTCAGTAAATAATACAGTGTTCTGTGTCTTCACAATCAATATTGAATTAACGCCCTTGCCAAGAAACGTAATCCATTATCCTCAACAAAACGACGACCTCTCAAAACAACCAAAAAGCTAACATATTTCAAAACAGTTGTATGATAACCGACGTGTCTTGCGGCAGTATTTTACAATAGAGACGGCACAGAATCACGGTGCAACTAGACTATTTGATATGTTTCAATGTTAAGTTTTCATATCCGACGTTCTTCATCGATCACTATGGTGTGTCGCCGTTCGACTGGACAGATGTTGGCTCTTGGCACGTCTACTTACAGCTAAACCACATAAAATGTAGGAATACAGAAGTGGAATAGTCGGCGTAACGGCAAACCCAGTCATGCAAACCAGCAACATGGCGGGACCGCCTATACCGCCAATCAGCATAAGGTGGAGGCTGTGCTAGCCGACAGACAGGCAAATAGGAAATCTGCCGTAATATGCAGGAGCTAACTAGACACGCTGCTGTTACAGACAGCCCTCGGACAGCCAATAAGTCGCGTTATTTTCACGTCTTTGTAACTATAGGTGATTCCGGATAAAGTGAGCACTCAAAAAAATTTCTGCTAAAGTTCTATTTTCTGGCAATTCGTATCTTTGCGCGTGTAACGGCTAACGACGGAAAATTTCTAACTTCTCTGGACACGTCACTTGATTGCACGTGCAAGTTAAATTGTGCAGTCAGTATGAACCTGTATGGTTTGGTAAAAAAACTTATTAATTATGTTAAATACAAGTATGTAGATTTCGGTTGATTTTGTTTCAGTATTGTTGTTCTTAAATAGGAAAATAAACGGAACTATATTGCGCTAATTCGCTGCCAACCGTACAAGTTATAACGCAACTGGGGTTAATGTTGAATTATGTGCAGTAACGGCTAGTGATATTTTTCAAAGGTTAAATTATTACTGCTCACTTAAATCCCGAACGAACTGTGTATTTAGTTTATAGCTAAATCGTGGTATTCACATGCGTGTTTGGTGCAGTACGCAAACACTGTTTTTGCATAGAGGCACTGGTGTTCTGCATATACATCTGGCTGCAGTCTTAGACCTCTCAGTCCTATGCACGCACTGGTCACAGCCGAATATCCATTGGTAGAGACATGCAAAATTCGCGTTATCATTTGGTAGCAGGCTAAACTACACTTTCCTATACATAACAGAGCATAATCTGCGATTCAATTGGCCACGAACTTTTATGTGTTGTAATTTACGCGTGTTATGTCTTTACAGATATTGGCCTCTGCACCGTGTAAGCATTCTCCGCGGCAGGTCACGACAGTATCGGCCAGCGGGAGGCATCGACCGAGTCTATAGTCACTTGGAGTCTAGTCAACTGTCAGAAAATAACGCGAATTTTGCATGTCTCTATCCATTGGTAGAGGCACGAGTATTTCGCGTATTCGTGTGGCAACAGCCTAGACTTCTCAGTTCTATACGTGTACCGGCTGAAGCCGAATATCCATTGGCTTCGATCAGCACAAACATGTAGCACGTGATATCTCCGCGACTGGGCTGTAGAGTTAACCAGCGCACAACCCTGCAGCCCTACCTGGCAACAACCCAAGAGCCGCCACTGTTTCTATCTTGCAGTCGTCAAAGGTGTATCCAAACAGCTGTCGTCCAATCGCAAATGTGACGGTGAAGTATACATTGTTTATGTTCAACCTGAACTTGTATCAATACCTGCGCTAAATACTCAGCCTAATTTTATACGTTGTCTGTGTCTAATATCGTACCATTTAGTTGGCTCCTGTGTGCGGAAGTTAGGGTAAGTAGGGACAGGAAAATTTCGCGAATTCAATGACCTGCAGGCTAGAATCCACTGTACTATGTATACTCAAGCCCCGTCTATTCGTTCATTGACTGCTGTTGCACTGAGTAGCAGCTAGTGGACAAATGGTCGTGGCTTTAGTATTCATAGGATAGTGCATTCTAACATGCAGGTCGTTGCATTCGCCCAAATTATAAATAGAGACATGCAAAATTCGCGTTATTATTTGGTATCAGACTAAACTTCACGTTAATTTACATAACAGAACATAATCTGCGATTCAATTCGCCACGCACTTGCCAACATATTCTTTATAAAAACAAACCACTGTGGTTTCTTGCGACATGTATGATTGGGTGATATACGTTTGACCCAATGTTGCTGTCTGCAGACCAATAACAGGCATCAAATATTACAATAGCGGGATTCCTATTATGGCTCCGTCAAATAGGGCAACAGCTCCACGTACGAGCGAAAACCAGTAATCTTCTGGTAAGCTGAACGTGCGTCGAAACCCAGCAAAAAGTAAAGTTTTTTCCGCGACAAACCATCATTAGGGACAGGAATATTTCGCGAATTCAATTACCTACATGTTAGAATGCGTTGTCCTGTATATACAGAAGCCCTGACCATTTGTCAACTAGTTGCTACTCAGTGGAACATCAGACAATCAACGAACAGTCGGTTCTTGAGTATGCATACTTCAATGGATTGCCTGCAGGTCATTGAATTCGCGAAATCTGCCTGTCCCTATTTATAATAAATATAAATATTGATATCTTACGTTATTGAACAGAACCGAATCGCCCCTCAACAGAAGTTGCTTCGTGTTAAACTACAAACGCAAAAAGTAACGAGTTGCTAAATTATAAAAAGAGTCAAACGCATGTATGCATATTTAAACTTACAACTTCAACAAAAATTCATTACACACACCCTGGAGATATAAGAGCCAATTAGGAACCTTCCAGGAAGTCCCGCTCTGCCAGGTCTGGAGTAAAATTGACTGACATCTCTGACAGCAGCAAATGAAAAGGCAGATGAGTTTATAGAAAACAGTACAATAGAGATTACTGCAGGTGTAGGTTATTGAACTAGATAATTTTTCCTATTTTATGTATAGGTTATGCACGGTAGAGTGAGCACTTTTGAAGTCCGTTTTGACAGTAATAATATTAAATTTTTTATTTAGACCTCATGCTCTAACTTTTCAGTACGACGAAATCCATACAAAGTGTTTTATTACTTATGCTTAGAGCCAGCAACAATATGTTTCAATGCCTTACGTGCACACCTGCAATTCTGGTTCGTGGTTATTGGCAGAATATAATAGGGCAGAGGCGTGGCTCATTTGACTGTGCCAACTAGAACAATGTTACCGTGATACCACGCGTCCGTGATTTGCGGGTTGGACTCCGAGACGCTGTAAGTTAAAAACTTCCAATCACTGATCATGAAGCATTGAAACAAATTGTTGCAGAATTCTTTTCACCAATAATCACTGGCTCTACTTATGCTGCTAAGTGACAAAATGTAATGTATAACGGACCCATTTTATCATTCGCCCGGATATATTCCGGAAGGCCCTATTAAACCTATTCGGAATGGCCAGACCGATAGTAGAACCCTGGTATACTCCCGAACGGGAATCTACTGCAACGCCGTCGTGGTTGGTTTATGAGTAAAAAGGATATCTTCCTCTTTTATATTCCTAGATTGTCTTCACAGTCCAGTGTGGCCCTAAACGAGATAAGCTCGAAGTTTAATCCAATTAACAGCAAGGCCACTTTTGCTGGCTTGGCAATTCTAAACCTCGCTGCAAACCAAACTAACCCAAGTTACTCGTTAACCATGTTGCCTCAGGTCTGACAGGAACTTGCCCCCATTCCACCCCGTTTCTCTCCCCCCCCCCCCACCTACTTCCTGGCTAAGTTCAGTGGTGTGAGTTAACAAGCTTCGTTTCAAGGATACATAGAAATGTTTATAGGAATTCGCACGGAGTATAATGTGTTTTACAGCGCGGTAGAAAAAAAAAGTGAGGGGGTTGGGGCATTTCTCAGTCATCGTATCAAATACTCTTGTGATACATTTGTAGTTAAGATACTACATATTGCAATACGATTACAAGTCTCTTCAGTCTTAGTTTATGAAAAAACTACAGGTTGTCCGAAAAGTCTTTCCCTAATTACAAAAATTCATAGCTTAGGCTAGAAGTAAGATAAAATATGAAACTGGTGTCAAAATGTTTAGAAACCATCCAAGTTTTTTCACACATCAGTAAGTTTCCACATGAGCAACCTTGGTAATACGTAGCACATCTAATCAATTTCTGTCCACACATTTGCCAACATCACTGGTGGGATCGATTCTATGATTGTGATTGTCCGTTGTCGCAGGGTTGCAAGATCTGGTACATGTGATCGGTAGACCTCGTCCTTGACATAACCCCATAAAAACAAGTCTAATGGGTTTGTGTCAGGAGAGTGTGGAGGCCAAACCGTTGAGCCATCTAGACCAATCCATCGTCCAGGAAAGGTCATATCAAGATAGGCACGGACTTCCAAACCCCAATGAGGTGGTGCACCGTCTTGTTGAAACATGACCTAGGGGTGAAACTCAAGCAGCTGAGGAACAGCATAAAGTTGTAACATATCCAGATACACTGGAGATGTGATCGTTGCCTCAGCGAAGAAGAATGGCCCGATAATTCTGTCATGCAATAGCGCGCACCAAACATTCACCTTTGGACTGCATCTGGTACACTACATCGCCTCGTCAGGGGGTTGTGAACCCCATATGCGCACATTATGGTGATTCACTACTCCACTGACGAAAAAGGTCTCTTCGTCGGAAAAGGCAATTCGTCTGAGATAACCATCATCGTCTTCAATACGTGATGGCATTTCGACCGCAAAGTCATATCGACGTGTACTGTCATTGGGCAACAAAGCCTGAACGATTTGCACTTTGTATGCACGAAACATTAGACGTTTGTGTCAGATATCGTGGAGAAAGCTTTTTGGCACCTTTAATTCACGTAAGGTCCGGCGCACCGATTTCTTAGGACTTCGCAGAAAAAAATGTCTCACACCTTCCACCCTGTCAGCTGAGGTTGGTGGTCGACCAGACTTCGGAAGGTCAACTACCGATCCTGTGTTCTTGAAGTTCTCATACCATGTCTTAATGCTCTTGACATCAGGTGGATTCTTTCCATATGTATTCTGGAAGTTTCTCTGCACTGTTATTGGTTATCGTGTCTCGTGGTACCACAGGACTTACTGCACCTTCTCCTGATTGGTTAACATGTCTGGCTTCCTGGGCACCGCATCTCATCCACTACTTATGTATTGCGAACCTACAACCAAAAAAAAAAAACTTCAGTTATGGCATAACATTTTGACACCAGTTTCATATGTTTATCTTTCTTCTAGCCTGAGCTATGCATTTTTGTAATCAGAGAAAGACTTTCCGGACATCCTGCATTACGTAGGCCTACAGACTGCACAGAAAAAAGTGTTTGTGTCACTAAAACTCTAAAACTGCTCCATTTAAAATGTTATGATGAATTATGCAATCAGTGCCGATCCAAATAATCGACGTGGTTTCATATGTAGGAATAGATACGTCAAATAGTGTTCTTGCTTATTAAGGAATCAGTGAAATTAAATTGAAACTTCGCCGAATAAGTTCAGTATGTTATTCCGAATATGTGTGTGTGTGTGTGTGTGTGTGTTGGTGTGTGTGTGTGTGTGTGTGTGTGTGTAGTGTAGTGTTTTGGAAAAAGGCCATAAACCACATTGCAGAGTTTTAACATGATTATTTTTTCTTTAATAAGTAATTGGCGAATATTTTTAGAAAATTTACACGTACACCTTATGGTTGTGCAAGTCAAATACATAGACCGATAAATCAACAGAGTGGTTCAATTAAGCTTGAAAGTATTTTTTTTTAATTTAGTCATATGGGGCTTACGACCTTTTGTCAAAATACTATGTATATATTCACAGATTTGCGATAACGTTTTATCGGTGTTAGGCCACTGTAAATTTAAAAAATACTCATGTATTATTTAATGTTTATGTGTCAAATTCCAATTAAATGTTCTTTGATTTTTCTGTACTGGTCGTTATATCATAAGGTATTTGTTTCATGATTAACAAAGAATGAATTTCTGCAATCTTCCGTTGTGATAAAACAATGCAGACAATATCTTTACTTACTTAAGTGATAGAAAGTTTTTTCTTGAAAATGTATTCCAGAACACGAGTAAAGTCTAATTTAAAGCTTTGCGTGGAAACGCTCTCGCCTAGAAAGGCCTTTGTTTTCGATTTTAATGACGTATATCACATTTTCTGCCACATTATTCTTCCCTCTTTTAGTCTGTCCTGCCGGAACAACCCACGCAGTTTCGAATGCGGAGCGCGGTACGTCATAATGGGATTGTATATATTTTGCTCAAGTTCTTTTTGTTTCGCATCCGCCATTTTATCTCCGCAAATGCAAAGGGAAAATTTTTTTCGGCCGGTTACCAGCGTTGGAAGATAACGGTCATAACGCGTGGGATTTTTCATTTTTTATTACTTTGCACTGCCGTGCTTTTTGGTTTTGAAATGTTGTAGTCTGAAATCTCCCAAAATAAGTTAGGATTTGTATGTCACCAATTTACATGCGCTCTTGTTAAACTTGGGACACGTTTCCATCTATCATGCATCCCTTTTCCTAATTTTCTGGATTTTTTTTTTTTTGTTAGTAATGTACCGAACGTTGCAAAATTGAAAAATTGGTAGGATAATTCCACTATCACACGCTTGGAGGGAAATAAGTGTCGAGGACAGAATTTTTTTTCCCCTTTTTCACTTTATACAGGATGCATCAGTACAGCGGTTACAGACGTTCAGGAGAGATAGGATACACTCAGACGATGGGAAATTACATAACAATGCATGGGCGGAAACGCTTTCCTGCGACACAAAACACAAGAATGAAAAGACACGAAGAAGAGGAGAAAACATGTTTATTTAATCCTAATATAGCAAAAATGCTGGGGCGTCTTCCTGGATTCACAATCAAGCGGACGCATGTTCGATTTCAGGTCCAGCCAATCTGAGAATATTGTTTTTTATTATTATTTTTCCAAAATTACTCCATGTGAATACCGGAATGGCTCATTTAATAGAGTCCTTTTCCGTTTGTATTTCTGATTATCTTCGACACCGATTCTGTCTCTAAAGAACTCGTTCTCGTTGGGACTTTAAT
Organism: Medauroidea extradentata; assembly: GCA_003012365.1. NCBI lineage: Eukaryota > Metazoa > Arthropoda > Insecta > Phasmatodea > Phasmatidae > Medauroidea > Medauroidea extradentata. The sequence goes on from PNEQ01012491.1 coordinate 57,607, forward strand.
GTGGGTTTTCACACCACGTGTTAAAATAGTACATTTTCGGTTTTTTTTAATCCTGAGATTAAAAGTGTGAAATGTGCTAACATAGCGTTAATTCTATTTATCTTGCGCTACAGTACAAGCATCGCAGTTGAACATTTAACATATATTTACGCCGCAATAAGTTAAACATGTTTTGTTGTTTATTCTTAATTAGTTTCACTAATTGCGGCCTAATAATACGCGCTTGTAATGTAGCGCAAGATAAATAGAATTATCGGTATAATCGCAAATTTCACACTTCTCATCTCAGAATTTAGGAAAAAAAAAAAACAAAAATAAACTAATTCAACACGTGGGGTGGGTCCCCACCTTAAGATCTACTATTTATGTCAGTCTACTTACTCCATGCAAGTACAAGTAATGGTTATTGAACTAGGTACAGAACTATTTCACTTTAAAATGTTCAGCTTTATGTAGAGGTTACAAGAGCTCCGAAGTAATTCAGATCGCATTAATTTCTAGTTGAAAGTAAGCTGGTTTCAGATGTAGTTTCGAACATCTTCTCTGCTGCTCATTTGTTATAGCTACCTCCATTTTGCACTCGTAAAATTAAATGAACTTTTAGAATTAAGCGTCAGTCGACCTGGCGCGTGAACCGTGCTCTATCGTTGCACGGATTTGTTTTCTGGAATAACAATTTAAAATGTTTCCAGTGCGTTTATCTACCAGAAGAAGACACTTCAAACTGTGTCCCTATGGTTTAAAAATGCCGTCCGCTTATTAATAACGTGATTACCAAGCTCTACGAAAGTGCTAAAAATTACATTTTCACGTTGCTGTGGGTGAGAAAAAATCAACCGTAATCGTAAAACGAAATCATGGAAACCTGCGTTCGACTTTATCACACACTTCCCACAAATAAAATAACGGTCATCGCAGAAAAGAATGTCTCACAGCTTCCACCCTGTCAGCTGAGGTTGGTGGTCGACCAGACTTCGGAAGGTCAACTACCGATCCTGTGTTCTTGAACTTCTCATACCATGTCTTAATGCTCTTGACATCAGGTGGATTCTTTCCATATGTATTCTGGAAGTTTCTCTGCACTGTTATTGGTGATCGTGTCTCGTGGTACCACAGGACACACTGCGCCTTCTTCTGATTCATCGCTTGAAATCCCGTTGAAAAACACTTACTACGAAACATTGCACGCTAGTTTAGTACTGCGCTGCTAGAGGCGATGAGGTGTTTGACGGACGTGTTATATTCGACTTATCGCCTTCCTCGTTTCCGTGCCTCGAACGCAAAAAAAACTTAGGCCAATAACGCTTAAGGTTTTCATATTCGTTTTACTGGCATCGCAGCATTGCATTTAGATGTTATAGTAAAAAAAGTCACTACTGTTGAGTGTAGATGCGATAATAATTAAATGTGGTTTCAAGTTAGTTGAGGTTAGAAAGTTCATTGATTTATTCGTTAGGCTTGTGACCTCGCAGATATTTTTAGCTTTAAACGCGATCACACTTGGCTGAAAAATGTGTTCATGTAAACATATTAAAAACCTCTAATGTCACTGTAGCCTTAGTGAACTCGACAGAAAAGTTGGTAGGTACTTCAATTGTTTTACACAGATGTTTAAGATTTAGAATGACTTGTTTATCACGCTGAATTAAATGAGTGGCACAGCATGCGTTTCAATAAACTATCGTATGATACGTACAATCTGTGCAAAGTGGTATACGTAATATTTAAGACCTACTCGGACTGGACGTTAATGTAATATTAATGTAAACACGATGTTAAACCTACCCATAACCATTAGTGAAGAATTGTGATGTCTATATTTGGAACCCTACAAGTTAGACGTATTTTAATAAATGTTAAAATGATTCAGTTTCATTTGATCTGATACCGGAATAAAATGTTGATCTAGGCGGGTTAAAGGTTAATAATGTGCAGTGCGTCGACATTTTCATGTCGCTGTCTCTTTCACAGCAACGTGTGCTGTATTTTACATTGCTTACACTAAATTATTTTTTGTGTGTACGAGTTGAGTTCCTGCAAGCGTGATTGTTTGCTCAAATTTTCTTCTCTCGTTGTATTGATACCTTCACATTTCATGTCACATCTGTACAATATACATACTACTTCGCTGTAAAATATAATTTCTCCAACAGCAACACCACTTCATTCCTTAGGAGGGACGTGCTCAAAGCAAAAATAGGTTGCAAATAAACTTTTTATTTTAATACATGTCACTCATATCAGTATCATTAATAACCAATTTGGATATTGTACCGAAACAAAGATGCCTTTAAAACAGTCGCAATACGAATATTCTGTACAATGCGAATGTCGTAAATTACATATTTTCAAGCAGAAGTCTTTGACTGTGAATGGTTTCATACTGATATTGTGCTCGATCAGATCTGAACATGCTTTAGGTCGAAAGACTTCAATTCACTTCCACGTGGGAAATATTTGACGTATTTTAATTGTAATACGAAGAATAGTACTTCGTTTCGCTAAACGACGTAACAATTTTTTTTCCAATATGGGACAAATCAATTTGTCTGTATTTTCCCGTGTCATAATTAAGGTAACTTGTGATTTTTGATACGTGAGGACCCGGGTTTAATCACCGGCTCCGACCATCCTGATTTTGGTTTTCCATGGTTTCCCGAAGTCGCTCCAGGCGAATGCTTTGTTCATCAACAATGATCATGGCCGACTCCTCTCCCAGCTCCTGCCATTGTACTAAGTTGTGTGTCACCGTCTATAATGAACTCACTGTTGATGAGACGTAATGCCCACTTACCTTACTTTGCAATCTTTGAAAGTTTTTTGCAATGTGGTTGTATGACTTACTGAACCATTATTTTGGGTATACGTCGTTTTTTTTTTATAGATTGTAGTTTAATAGGAGATGATTTACTGGTGTAGAAATTCATGACGCAACAATTATTAGTCGCACTAAATCAAACACTCAGAGTATGTTTAGCTTTTAAACTTTCTTTCTAATTCTAATATCGTCTCTCGGACAAACTGCAACTCTGTGCGTTTCATAGCTTCCGAAGCAGAAGTTTTGTAACATTAAAACGCGGTTTCCCCGACTTTTTCTCCTCCTTGTGCGTCGAATTAAATATGAATCCCATTATAACCCAGCAAGCAGCTCTTTTTCAAGACGTATTTCTATATTATCCCTCTCTCCATTCCGACCACTAGAAGCGATTATATCATTTTAACGTCATTTTTTTTAAAATTTTAATTAATTCCTATATTAAAAATTGCTACATTAATATCGTAGTAAAATCGCACTGAACGAGGATTTTTTTTTTTATATATAGATGCACAGCTAAACACGTTTAAATAATTTTCTATTGCATTTTTATATAATTGAAGTACAGTGGTTTCACCTATTAAAAATGTAATGCTAATGAAAACTTGGATATTTTTAACTCCGTGCTTGAAATGTGGCATGAGGTTCACACTTGCAATATTTTAGGTTAAGTCTTAATTTTCTTTATTTCAAAATTTTAAGATTTTATCAGCAAATTTAACTGACTAAAATATTCTGTGGGTAAAAATTTGAGACTGACACGTAAGATATGACTCATGCTTGCTTAACTGTAGTTTTCAACTGAAAATGCACTGAGAAGTCAGTATTGTATTTGTGAAAGTGAATATTTCGTTAGCTGTTAGTCAAATTTATTGCGAGACGGGAAAATTCGCGAGTTCACTGACGTATACACTCTAAAAATTTTTTTGTAAAATTTACAAAAATTTTCTTTGTACTTTTACAAATCCTTGTAAAAGTACAAAGATTTTCTTTATAAACTCATTACTTTATTAAGTTACAGAGGTAAACCTTGTAATACTACAAAGGAATTCTTTGTTCATATACCGACCGTTCCTGCACTGTAATTTTTATTATTATTTTTTTTTGTAAAATATGACAAGGCACTTCTTCGTAGTTGTACAAACTTCTGTAAATGTTGAAAATTTTTCCGTGTTAAATTATTAGTTTATAATATTAATAGGAATTTGTTTGCAGTAAAACTTATGTATACAAGTAAATAAAGTCTTAGTGGTACAGATGTCACAGTGGTCTAGGGGTAAGATGCGTGGAAGCTTAGCATGAGGAGAGAGGTTCGAAACCTAGCACTTCGTGAGATTTTTTTTTCTCAAAATAATGTTATGTGTATGTCATTTATTCAAAAGTTATTTGATAAATAAGTTCAGTGTTATTCATGCAGTACAGTGAACATTTAAATTTATTTTTTCCTTATTGAAAGTACAGCTACAATGCTAGTCCTTGTAATTTTACAAGCATATACGTTGTATTTTATTACAAGGATAACCATTGTAGTATTACAAGGAATTCCTTTTGCAACTGGGTTTCCAAGGATTTTCTTTGTGAAAGTACAAACAATGTTTTACAGTGTAGGCTAATCTCCAAGAATATATGTGTACTCAAGCAGGCAACAACTGTTCATTGGCTGCTCGCTAACACTGTGAACCAACACAAATTAGCATACATTTACCTGCTTCTATAGTATTGGCTCAACGCTCTCCAGCGAGAGTCAAATAAAGCAAAAGCCCATTGACAAAGTGACACGAACTTCAGTTATTTGAATTCTTGCATGCGTCCAAAAGAAAACGCGAATTTTCCACGTCTCTACTTGTCATAATTCTCACAGTATAACGCTATTGAAAATAAAACAATTTTAAGTATGTACAACGATTAAAATAAATTGTACCATGGAAGTGAGCTATGAGAAAAGGGGGGGGGGGTTATAGTTGGTTCTCAGCACATTCAAGCACTCCGTCTATATTATACGTTTGATTGCAGCTCAACATTTTCCCTACTCTATTTTAGCATTGCTACAGAGGCATATCTCAGAAGTGGATTTAGAATGGGTGCGTGAAATGGGGACGGTAAGTAAGTGGTCTTACATTTTGTCGACATCGAGGTCATCAAATATGGTTACACCCATCTTAACGCAATGGCAGGAACTAGGAGAGGAAACGACCACGGCCATTATGAAAGAACCATCCCAGCATTCTTCTGGAAAGATTTCGGGAAACAATGGGAAATTGAAATATGGGTGGCAGAAGCGAGAATCGAACCGCGGTCCTCCCGAATGCGATTCCGGACGTGTTACCGTTGCGCTACCTTACTCTCGGCCGGAAAGGGGGGGGGGGATGTCACAGAAGACATGAACACTTCATTCCCGTTCCAAACCCTTTCATTCACATTCAATTGTCCTGTACATGCTTTAAAACTGATATAAAATATTAGAATCGTTTAAATTTAGTATGCTATTTTATTAATGTTGTTTACAAAAATTGTTAAGAGAGCGTGCCTCAACGTCACGAATCGAAATCATAATCTTGTGCCTAAGCCCCTTACCCTCTTTTCCCACTTCTTTTCTCAGCAGAGTCAAAAGTATTGAATCTCTCTTGGAAGAACTAGTGTTATACATAACATGCCTTTTAAAACAAAATAAATGTTTATTTGCAACACCAATTTACTGTCTAAGATATTAAATCAAATAATTCTAAAGGATTTAGGATTTGTTTCATTACATTTTATGCTAACAGTAGACTATACATTATAAACGCATAAAAGAGGTAAAATAACCCTCTTAAATTATATAATTAAAATAAAATTGTTAGCTATGCACCAATATTTGCAAACTATATACTATTTTTGTGTATGGGTTAAAAATTAGCACATTCTGTTGGTTAACTTTTTTTTTACGTACTGTGGCCATTTGACTTTCCATGAGGAATGGTTTGGAATGTGGCCCTAGAATATAGTAGTAGCGTTACGAAAGGGCGAGGGAATCAGGAATATTGAGAAATCTCGCCGGCCAATGGCAACGTCCACCATATGCGAAAAATTTAGACTGACTTACCGGGATTCGAACCTGGTCGCCTCAGTGAGAGGTGAGTAGAATGACCACTACACCGCCACGACACCTCTAATTTTTTAATACGAAAGAGTAAGAAATTAAAAGTATTAGCATTAGTGACAATTTTGCTATTATGCAACGTACATGTCATTCCTAACACAGAACCAAACGAGCCTCCCACCCACAACAACTAAAGCGGTTTTCGCAATAGAGCGACGTGTAACTCTGCGACGAGCGTCAGCCAATCAGAGTCTTGACGCTAGCGTCGGGCGTCGGAAACATTGCATGAGCGGCTGCCGTTGGATTTGACGCTCATCGCTGGCGACGGATACAAAGAAGAAGAAACATGTTGAACATTTTAACACTCGCGCAACTATTTTTTAGGTTAGAACAAAGTTGAAATCAATTTCATGCTAGTAAAATTATACTAAAATACCGGTATTTGTGTAAATTAATGGAACCTATTGCGTAAGTTCGTGGGAACGTAACTAATAAATTTATTTGTCTTACTTTATTTTCCGGTTGATGGTTTAACCTCTGCTTTCTGTCTGAAAATTATTTATTAAGCATAAATCGATTATAATTTCGTTATTTTCTGTTCACGTTTCTTCAAAAAAAACTTTTACAGTTACTGAGTTATTTCTGCCATAAGGCAGCACAAGTTCGTGTCGCCAGAGGCCGCTGATATTCCATCGCTCCGTTATGAACGCATGGCAGGAGTTCGTCGCTGGCTGCGAGCGTCGGGCGTATTGCAGCGTCGGGCGTATTGCGCCGTTGTATTGTGGAAACCGTTTAACCTGTTTCTACTGTGACGAAAAACCACGGTATTTTGTTTGTTATGTGATAATAACAACGGTAGAGATATGCATGGCCACTTCAACCAATACTGGTATGCAACTATCGGGAACTGAGCGCAGACTATTCAGTTAGCTCAGTGGTGCGTATTTAAGCCAGCAGTTTTCATCATAATTGTGGACAATTTCTACCTCGAATCTACGTTTACATATAATCTTATCCCCCCTCCTTCTCCGCAGATACGCATCCATGCAAGAAAATGATTCCTTCTTTACTCTCCTTCCGAACCGTCAATGCCGCAACAACTTCGTCCAACTTGGTTGAATCCCGAAACACACAGACCCTTCTCAGTTAAGGCATTGACGCTTGTGCAGTTTATTATACAGCGCCACATGTTAGTCCTCCGGCATAAATCAGGGATGTCCATAAGTGACAAAAAATCCATCGTAGAGCCCTTTTTCGTGACGCCACTTAAAAAATTGCAATCGTGTACATATCTTTCGTATCCACCAGCAAACAGTAATGGTTTTACTTCAATTGTTGGAGCCTCAGTCCTTCGGTGTACACCATCGATACCATGTTTCTACATGAAGGCAACTTATGAACTAGCCTACTGTGAACTGTCGATAGGGTGGTACTAGGCAGCATCAAAACGCTACCAAATTACGCTGAACTAAAGTGATTGCACTGGTGTGTAGCGGATGACAGTTAGTTTTAAAACATGCCTGCTGAATGGATGTGTGATCTTGCATGTTGGATAGCATTATTTGTAAAAAAAACTCTACGAAAAATAATTATGATAGATGGTAGTAGAAAAAAGTAGTGGACATTAAAAACTTAATTTTTTTTCAGACATTGCAATACGATAAATTTTATCACATTCACTATTAAATACAGGATGTTCCGAAATTATCTTTAAAACTCTGGTGGGTTATATTTCAGAAACGGGGATTTCCAGGCACGATGTTCACACACACACCTAAAGTTTGGTTTGGTATCAGTTAGTGCAAGTTAGTCAGTGACGAAAATGGACCTCCCTCCCTTACCAGATGATGGCACAGTGTGCAGAGTGGTTCATAGAGACCCAGTCTGACACCCAATTCCAGCGGAAGTTCCGAACACGTTACAGAAGCACAACGCCATCACGTCCGACCATCAGACACGAGGTGCAAGGAAACCGGAAGTGTCAGAGTTCAGTCCGACAAACACGAGTGATGCACACGAGGAACAAGTGCAAGATGCATTTATCCAAGAGCCCCATCAAATCAATCGTCGAGCTTCTCGACAGTTGCAGCTACCCACGACCACGGTACACGGGATGCTGCACAAAAGACTGAAGCTGTATGCTTACAAAGTGCAATTGCTGCGTGCGCTTTAACACAACAGGCCGAAGTGCAAAGAATTTGTAGTTTTTATTCACAGTAGCGTCGACGGTGGCCAAGTCTTTCTGAAAAAGGTGATGTTCACGGACGAAACTTGTTTTCAAATACTAATTTGACTAAAATTTGCTTGCACAGTTCTGATTGTCGTAAGAATAATTTCATCAAAGAAGTTGTTCGGTAGGAGAAAAGTGTTATTTTAATTGGAACCATGTTTACAGTTACAAGACCGAGAAGACACTAGAGCCCTCTAGAGAGCTTGTAGCTATTAAATCCCTGTTTAATTACCCAAAACGTCAGTAAATAGTCAAGCGAGTTGAATACTAATAGTTACGTGCAAAATACTAGGAAAAGTAGGACTTCTCTCAAACTTAGTTAGATGCACTAATAGGCTTATTACATGCCACAACAATCTGAGACTATTTGTCACATATACGTTTGTAATTTACTTGATTAAATAATTCATTATCTTTAACTCGGTGTACAATACCAACTGCTCTTCAGGACACATAATCGTAAGTAACTCATTCATATTAGTAAACGTATTTAGTTTTGTCAAAAATGTGGTTTTAATTTGGTTTTTATATGTCAACCGCAAAAAAAGTGGAGCTTTTTGTGTCCAGCTTGTATAGAGATAGCATTACAAACAAAAGGTATAAAAAAATAAACCTCAAGAGCTTGGAAATATTTCTGTGAACAACATGCAACCAAAGATCTGTTCGACCTCGTATGACGAAGCCTTGTGCTCAGCAACCGGATGCCAATGCCAGGGAAATTCGCTTGCGTGTGCCTCCAAACTGCTCCGTCAGGCGTCAGCTCGGGAATTCACTGCGGAATCTCGCACACTATGCAGGGCAAACTTAAGTGCTAGTTACAATGTTTGAAGAGGAAAGGCAGACTGGTAAGCTCATCACATTGCGTCGACTGATGCACTCTTGAATATTGCCAGACGTCTCGATCTTCGCTCCAGGGAAGTTTAGCATCTTTCTCGGCGGCTAATTGACATTGACTTCACTATCGCTACGAAGACAGTTTTTAGTTTGTTTTACCAAACACCAACTCTGCATTACTTATTTAAATATGTATAATAACTGAACGTAGAATAAAACTTCTAATACTATCGCCCAGTATTGACCTAAACCGCTACATCCTCTACTACAGACTAGGAGAGAGATTTCGGTCAGAGCTTAACATCGAGGTCTTCAACACTGGTGAGGGGTGTCATAAGGTGAGTATGCAGAGGCACCGGAATGATGGGGCAGGGGAAACGGGAGATCCCAGAGAAAAATCTGCCGACCAACGGCATCGTCGTGCACGATTCCCGCACGCGAAAATTCGATGACCGACCCCACCAGTAATCGGACCCGGATCACCTTGGTGGGAGGCGAATGGTCTGATAACTCGGCCACTGTGGCCCCTACAGACCAGGAGTTTCACGATAAAGAGTTTTTGAGATGTGGGGCAATGTCTCTCCTTAAAGGTTCGACCAGGACAGCCAATTTTCTACTTCAGGTAGCTCTGTGATTGAACTCGCAAGCTAGGTCCATCCCACTCCGTCCAGCCACCACTCGAGGAAATAAAACCAAGTCCAGGGCAGATAATCGAGCCAGGATCTTTGGCCAGGCTGTGCTACAACTAAGGTGGCAGGTTTAGTGTGGTCGTACTGAAAGTTATTTTCATTTATGAATTGGTCAGGTTGATCGTTTATTAAATAAGCGTTTAATAAAGTTTAATTTGTAGTGGTTCATTACAAACTGTATTATTGTGGACATACGCCATTGAAATATTATGAGACTAAGAAAAACAAACAACGAGACGCGGTAAAAGAGGAAACAAGCCGAGTTGGCTGTAGTCAACACATCCATAAACCAAAACAACAGAACATGAGAGATCTCATAAGGAATTAGTCAACAACAAATAAAGGAAAAAAATAATGATAAACAAAACAAACTAATGTGTAAAACTAACAAAGTCACAATTAAGACAGCACATACAATACTGGAACAAATACAATAATGGACACAAGACAGGATAACAACGACGACACACTTGACGATACAACGATAATAACAACATAACACAGCAGTTTTTCAAATGCCGACTTTTCACGACATTTCGGGAGCTGACATCTGCTCCCGTCTTCAGGTGAAGTAATCTCTCTAATATTTCTGGGACGACATAATGTTGCAATGGCGTATGTCAACAATAATACAGTCTGTCATTCTGTCCCATTGCAAGAAACATTCGAAGACATTATAGTGTTTCATTAATCAATGCTTAAACTATTAAATTCAGTACCAGTGAGCCCACAGAGAAAATTGTACTATTTTACAACTTATTTTAATGGATTTTAGCTGTCCTATTTATACTAACGTATGCTGAATTTTTTTTTCCGCGGTTTTGTGTCAAGTACCGGCTACTGCTTATAACAGTGTTCTGTAAATGCCATTTTGTCAGCATAGTTATTGACTTACATATATCTAATAAACTTGAAATTTGCTGAGAAATAACTAACACTACCCTATCCGTTTCAGTGCAAATATTATGCAGTTATGAGGGTTGATTCATAAGTAATTACATTTTTCTTACCAAAATGACCCATTACAGTAAGAGAACAATTACAGTTCAAAATGTAAAAGTATTTTGAAACATGATGTATATGCAGAAGCGTCTTGAAAGGAATGAAGGCAGGCACGACGGTTTGAAATCGCTGGTTAATTGTTGTACACTCGTAATTTATGTTAAGAATTATTTGAACGTATATATGTATAGTTCGTATAGATGCTGTTCATCATCTTTGAAATTAGTCTCCAAGGGGATTCACGGATCGTTGTCATCGACGAGATGACAGACTTCACCATCGATTACATGAGGCTATGTCGAAATGCTGATAGGATGGGATTAAATACAAGAATGCCACAATTAACAGTGATTCGAAACTGTCATGTTTGTCTCTGCTCCTATCCAGACATTCCTGCATCCATACATGTGGTGTTTGCATCTCAAACGTATTTGTTGTATATACTTTCGACTGTACTGAAAGAAAAATTTTGTAAGCATTGAGAAAGACAAATTATTTTGAAGTATTCGCAAATTAATTTTTTTGTGATCACAATATGTTAGTGGTGACAAAATATTTTTGTACTAAGTAGTCTCGATAGTAACGAAATATTTTGTAGCTGCCGCAAAAACTCTTCTGTACTTCACATTTCCTGTGATGGGACATTTTCGCGAGATAAAAAATTGTGACTATCACTTTGCATCAACCGTTTTATACTTGGCCACGTGTTGATGGCACTGTTGACATGAGGTTTTCAATATTTTGTGCAAGGCTTGAGTCACCGTGGTACCATCATTTTTAAAGATGCTGTAAAAATAGGTTACTTTGCACACGTGGGGTGACTTTGTGAGACACGTGTACTACTTTTATTTTCCATAATTGTTAAGTGTGAGTAAATATCAATTACATGTCATGTGGATATTTTTTATTCGGAATTTATCGCAAGTAAATTCCATTATTCAGTGCTACCATATACAAGAAAAATTATTTTTTGTAGTGTTCCAAAGTCGTCCCACGTAAGTCACCCCTGCTTACAGTATAAGAGAAAGACTTTGAATTTAACAAGAACAAATAATTTCACTATTTCTGAAATGTTTTGTGCGTTAGTCCCTTTTTTATATAAACATAATACGTGTTTTTTATCACTTGTCAAACGTGCATCACTGAAATATGCTGAATTTAAATATATATTGTGCGTCTAAAACTAGATTTCGTCCATTTATGTTGACGTACATTAAAAAAAACATTTGAAGGTAACATAGGTAACTGACTGCACAACTTGCACAGTTAAAAACCAAACTTACATTACATCGAAAATGTGATGGAAATATAAAAATAATAGTAATAATATTTTTATTTCAGTGAAGGAAAAATTAATTTATTTTGGATGTCGCATGAGACGGATTCCAGTTCTTGTATTATTCAAATGTGAGCGTAGCCAGGGGGGCGTGGCTGAACTTCGGTACGTCCTAATTGGCTCCGACCCAGTTTCTTCACCCCTCCCCTACCCGAGTCATCTTCCTCACGCAACTTTACCCTTGCACATCACCCCTTCCTCCCGGCTCTGGTGAGAGAGGCTCGGCAGCGCTGGCCGGACCAGCGGGCTGAATTGATGAGTCAGGGCGGAGAGGGTTTGCAGTGGTGTTGAGAGCGGCGTGTGCAGAAAATTTTGGAGCGAGGCGGGAATAAGAGGCTCAGGCAGGGGGAGGAGATGTGCCCGGTGCATTTGCCATACCACTCGCCCTTATCGAGCGAGTCCAGCCAGGTTGATATCTGGGTCGAGGGCGACTTCCGGCTACCGGGTTATGGAGACCAAAACAAGTGTTAAAGGAACTCGCCGCCTCGAATAATTGAACACACTAAGAAGTAAATGTTTGAAAATATACCTTTATGAATTCCATTTCATACAATCAAATTTTCCTTCAAATTTATATCAAATTTGTTGAATTTTATACATATATATATATATATATATATATATATATATATATACACAGGATGGTCCTGAATTACAGGTACAAAAGCAGGGAGGTGATTCGTTATGGAAAATAAAGTAGGACATATGTAGGACACTATGTACCTAAGTGTAATATTGTGGGAGTAAAGAGCTGCAGAATATCGAACTTGAAAACCGTATTTATTTTAAATATCGGAAACAGAATTATGTAAAACGACAATACTCTGAACAATGATTTGTGTTATAATAGTCTTCAAACCCACATCAAATGCCGGTTGACACCTTCAGCCATTACTAAAAGAGCAGGGGTGGCCACTCTCTAAGTGGACTAAACGTTTGTCCCTTCGGGATAGTGGAACATTTGACGATGTTTTATTGAGTAATGCGAGCTTTGTAATAAAAATGGTTCTCTTATTGCAACTGTCTAGGGCTCATAGTTTTCGTGAAAAATGCACGCGAAGCTTTGGCTGAAGCGATATAGTACCAGGAGAGCATAGGCAATACTGCGTACATTGTGTTTGGAAGTGCTCAATTGCTCTATCCAAAATGGGTTAGAAAACATTACAGTAACTTGTAAGGGAGATATCCAACCTTACAAAACGACGTTTTACCGAACAAAAATTAAATCTAACAGACAATAAGAAAGGTATTGTGAATTATTACATTGATCGTAAGTATTTGCACAGCCACTATTGTGGTGTACAACTTCGAGAAAAATGAGGGGTGGTATGGTCGTACCAATGTGTGTGTAACATCTAGGTATTTTGTATTGCTTTTCAAAGATGTAATTACAAGTGCACTATATTTAGTTTCCGCATTTGCCAAATGTAAGTAAATATTAATGGAACTTCATATGGATATTTGGTATGTAATGAATTAATTGCAAGTAAGTTCCTTCATTCAGGGCTGTCGTATATATGGAAAATATTTTTTTATATCCCAAGGTCACCCTCGCTTACGGTACTGCATCACAAGCAAGTAAATGGACCAGCAGAACTATAGTGGCTGGCTCGAACATGGCTAACTGCACTCTGGGGTGATTTCCCAGAGCTGTTTTCAGAGCAAATACTAGCGCGGGTTCTTCATGTTAGCCCACCCAATTATCAGGTGGCCTATGTGTACAAGTAGGACCAGTTACTATGAAGATACATGAAGTATCCGGCTGAGTTTAGGTAGGTTTGATTAATCACACGACGAGATTTAATCGATCATCTGGTTATATGACTAGAAGACGGCAAATTTCCCTTTATTATCTGACAGCAGACTGAAATCCTCGTCGCTTTTGCTCGTTTCAGATGCTGCGTCACCTCAATTGTTAATAACATTCATTTTCTTTTAATAAATGTGGGGGTTGACGAACAACAGGCAATGTTTATTTATAGAAACATTACATTTTACTGTTAGCTGCATATTAATGTATGAATTCCATACAGGGAGTTATTTAGTGTTTATTATTTCGTGAGAAAGAATTTTTATCTTAATATTTAAATTCCCTTCATTATTTCATAGTTACGCTTTAATTTTTCGAATACAATGTACTTAATGAAAGGTAAAGTAATTAGCGACGTCCTTATTGAACTATTTTCTATTAATTATTGCCGAATTTTTAATCTGCTAGGATTTAAGAAAATGTTATCATAGTAAGTGACGAGGACTCTTAACTTCTGCTGTAAGACGACAGTTTGTTGCCCACCTGAAGGACGTTTTCAACCAATACCAATACTACCGCGTAGTGCGAGTGCACAAAGAAATTAAGCGAAGGAGCTAACGTTGCCACGGAGTGTGTTCGAATGAGTAAACACTGATAAATGTGTACTGTTCCGACAAACAAATAAATATAATTGATAATAATTGTGTTGTAACACACAAATTACTGTTCAGTAAACAATCGTAACGATGAAGTTACTATTGGAACTTATTTGCTTCGACAGTACAATTGTGTTAATATAATTTATTTAAAATAAACTTATGTTTGGTTGCTTATACAACATTTTTTGTTAGATGTTGTACTTAACAATATGTGCATTTGATTTTACCTTAAATATTTGTTCGTGTTAAAAATACGAATGCTAGTTTGCTTATAATATAATATTTGAGTCAACCATATTTATGACTTACTATACAAATTTGGTAAATTTAATCATGGCAGATATTTAAGCAAAGAATCTATTTAGTTGGAAGCGACAATAGATGTCCGTTCAGGAACTCGTTCCTGTAATGGTGGTTATTTGGTGTGCACGTGTTCGCATTTCGTCAGCTTAGTACATGAATTAGGTAACTTAATTTTTCCAAGTTGAAGGTCTGCACTACCATTTGGCTTGTTGCTATCGATTTGTTTATATTCACAAATGTGTTAATTAGGAGTATTGTTGCGACACAAATGTGCATTTCTATAATTAATTGTGTGTATAGCAAAAGCAATTTTCAGTGCTACAATTAATATCTCCAGCTACCTATAACTAGAGCTACGATTTTATGGCGAAAAGATTTTTGCAACATTTGGCTTCAATCATTCATGTGCACATATGCAGCTCCGCTACATCGTCTGTGATTGGGTGATTTTACTTTCACTCTCCTTGGCAAATTACAGACGTACGGAGTCACAATAATCTTATTCTGATTGGCACAGTCAAATGCGCAACGTGTAAGAACAAAGACACGCTGCCAGTAATCATGAAGCACAGTTGCCGATGTGCACGAGACACACTGAAACAAAGTGGGGCACAAATCTTTTCGCGACAAAATCGTGGCCCTACCTATAACTAGAGACATGAACTTTTCGCGAAAAGAATTTTGCCCTACTTTGTTCCAGTGCCTTATGTGCACGTCTGCAGTTCTACTTCATAGATATTGGCAGCGTGCCTTTGAACTGTGACGTTTCTCATTTGACTGTACCAATCACAATAAGGTTACTGTAACACCACACGTCTGTGATTTGCGTGTAAAACCCCACGACACAACGAACGTCAAAACATCCAATCTCTGACCGTGAAGCAAGTCTGCAGACGTGCACACAAGTCACGGGCACAAAGTGAGGC
>PNEQ01012507.1:0-30613 GCA_003012365.1 Medauroidea extradentata
AACTTATTTATGTACTTGTTTCACTCCTACTAGAAACTGTGGTTCGTCTCGGAAATAGCAGGGGAAGTAGAAACTAAATTTGCTAGGTTAAAAACAAAGATGATGCCAGGGCCGCCAACTGCTGCACATGAAAATGAAGAGTCGATATATAACTATGCACTAGAGAAACAATCAAATGTACATCCAAGGAGTTTTTTTTATTATTATTATTCCTAATCCCGGTTTGCTTCCAAACCCTGGGTTGTTTCCGAATCCTGGGTTGCTTCAGAATCCCTTATGTGTTATGTGTATTGTACATGCTGTGTACGTTGTACATGTTACATATGTTGTATGTGTTACGTATGTTGTACATGATATGTATGTTGTACATGTTATGTATGTTGTGTTATGTATGTTGTAAGTGTAATGTATGTTGTACGTGTATGATGTATGTTGTAAGTGTATGATGTATGTTGTACATGTATGATGTATGTTGTACATGTATGATGTATGTTATACATGTTATGTATGTTGTGCATGTTATTGTTGTGCGTGTTATGTATGTTGTGTGTGTTATGTATGTTATACATGTTATGTATGTTATACATGTTACATATGTTGTATCTGTATGATGCATGTTATACATGTTGTGTATGTTGTGCATGTTATGTATGTTGTACATGTTACATATGTTGTACATGTTACATATGTTGTACATGTATTATTTATGTTATACATGTTATGTATGTTATGCATGTTATGTATGCTGTGCATGTTATGTATGTTGTACATGTTACATATGTTGTACATGTATTATTTATGTTATACATGTTATGCATGTTATGTATGTTGTGCATGTTATGTATGTTGTACATGTTACATATGTTGTACATGTATTATTTATGTTATACATGTTATGTATGTTGTGCATGTTATGTATGTTGTACGTGTCATGTTCCATGTTATTTTGGTAATTACTTTTTGTAAACTCTAACGACTCCTTGCCAGTTTGCTCTTGTTACTATTTGAGGCTAATATAAATAAATAACTTTAAAACCCTATTGTAGGTGGTTTGCAATTTAGTAAACATTTATAAAAATATTATTTATTTTGACCTTAGATGTTAAGTTTTGGTCAGAATACATTGTATACACTTATTATTAGTTAAGGTGCTGTTTATTATTAAAATTTAGTAGGACACTATAAATTCCCTGAAAGAAAAAAAAATGTAACTAGGGCTCCGAAAGTGCTCAATATCACGAACCACCTATATTCTAGATGTTTACCATTTAGGCCTGTAGGAAAGTTATGACAAGGAATTGCAGTGCTGTTTTATGTTATTGGGATGTGAACATTAACTGTAGGTTTATCTCTGCGAGCAAAAATAAATTTTGAAAGTATGTTTGTATTTCCTACAGAAGTTGCCTTCGATAATTCTCCAAAAATAGTTACAGTATATTTTTGGAGAATTATTGAATATATTTAATATATGTAATAATTCAGCCAACGTGATGTAAAAGAAAGGGTAACATTGGTTATAGCTGCAACGATTAATAAAACTGTGGCATAATATAGCAGATTTCTTACTGAAAAAGTAACAAATTTGAAGTTGATAGCAATGCCTATGTTGGTAGACTGAGCTAAGGAGACAACATTCTGAATAAGAAAAATATTATCATGTTTTGCTCAACTATAATTTTCTGTAAACATTATGGTTCTTCAAAATAACTGGATGTTAGGAAAAGAATTGGGAGATAGACCTCCAATGTTTTTGAATAATGGCATCACTTTTGGTGCCGTCATAATAAAAGTATTTTACCTTACATTAGTTTTTTGTGTAATGTAAGGGGAAGCTCTCCCGAATGGTTAGCGCTGCAGGGAGGGTACTCTTGTGACATGACGTCCTATATACTGGACTCATAAGAACGCTCACAGTTACTGTGCTGGTACATACTGCTTTCTTTCACGGTCACAGCCCACGTTTCTTTGATAGACACAAATGCACACTTGCTGCAGCTCTTGCAGATCCATACTCGACCACTGCCAGTAATAAACTGAACTACCTCACCTCTTCGTGCAGCAGGAATGGACTTTCCCCGCTCGCTTAACACATTTTAATAATCTGCACATTATTTTATGATTTGGTGCTTATAGTAATTACAGTGAACAGGAATGATGCCGACTGTGTTGTTGATGTGCAGGGTGATCCCCAACTGTATCATGAAAGCGAAAAGTGAAAGGAGAAGACCATTTATTGGGGATCAAGTTGAAGACTGCCGTGATGCGTCAGGTTTATTTTACATTTTGCCTTTTCAGAAGGTTTGTATTTTTACAACTAATGCCTTAGTGTTGTGATTTTGTTTACATTACTGTAATTGGTTTTATTAGAAATATTTTGCACACAAACTGGACCCTACCAAGTAATTATTGTGAATTGTTGATTTTTCTGTAACGTAAAATTTTTTTGAGTTTAAGATTTGTGAGCCTGTAATTTTTTATGTATGCAATCCAACTAAAACAATTTACTGGTTTATGTGTCTGTGGAATGTTTTACATACCAAAACAGTTTGTAAGTATTTATTTGTAAACAAGTTAACGAGGTAAACTTTTCTTAAAGGTGTTTTATGTGTGCTCTCTTAATTTTTTTAATAGTAAGGAAAATGTAGGAAAAATGTTGCGTTTGGTTTAATTGAGTAAGTTAATATTCAGTTTCTGATTAATAAATTAGATTTAATCATGGTGTTTGTGCTTCATTTATGCATAACTTTTTAAGTACCCGGATGATAAGGTACTGCTTAAGAGTGTCCATTGTTTGGATTTTATCATAATGTAGGTTTAAAATTTCAGTTTTCATTTATGCTCCTGTAATTATGTGGTAAAATTGTAAGAAATCTCATAGGAAATAGATATAAAATTAGTTTTTTGAACTACAATGATAAAATATAAAATTTGTAGTGTCATTGCTATTTATTGGTACCGGTGTGCTGTAGTTTTAAAACAAAAACAAAAAATTGGTCAAAATCGTACAGTGGTAAGTGAGCACACTGCCATTATAGCCGACTAGTTTTTCTGGGGGAATTTTTGCTTTTATTGTATTGGCTTCACATATGTACCTATAAATGTTGTAGGTGTCATTTCTATATTTTGTTTACTGGTT
Source organism: Medauroidea extradentata (assembly GCA_003012365.1). Lineage (NCBI taxonomy): Eukaryota > Metazoa > Arthropoda > Insecta > Phasmatodea > Phasmatidae > Medauroidea > Medauroidea extradentata. Next base: position 3,137 of record PNEQ01012507.1, read on the forward strand.
CAAGATAAAAACTATTCTGGAATAGAGACTTCTTTTCGATGTAATTTCTGAATGAAATCGTACCTCAGGTCTTCCAGAATACACCCTTTCATTGGTTAAAAAACAATAGTAAATTGATTTGAAAAAATATTGGCAGAAATTTCTCACAGTTTTATATTTCCTTTAAGTATTGTATTAAGCTGTTGTGCTGGGACAGCACTGTCTTACAAGAACCCCCGAAGATTTCTTGTGTATGGATTTTCTACTCAGCCTCAGTTTATTGTGCTATGCCTTATGAATGACCATGGTGCCCAGTGGAACTTGGTCTTTATCATCAGTGCCCCTGTGTTTGGGAAGCCCCCCGTGTAATGGGCACGCGCCGCCTCACAATCTTCGTGAATGTTCGGGTCCCGTCGGCTATCTTCGTCGTCTCCCTCCCCTGCTCAACCTGGCCTTCTGCCGTCGTGTGCTCCGGCACTCTGTATCCTGCGCTCGCCGAGCAAGGTTGCCAGCTACTCGCTGCCTTGACGCTCCATCTGCATATGTCAGATTGGTTAGTTCATTTTCTTTAAATAGGGTCGTGCGTTATGGTGTTTATTACGGTTCGATAAATCACGTGTTTAACCTAATTTGGTTTGGTTGATATTAGTTTCGTTTTCATTTAGCTTTCTTTGTTTGTCTTACAATTATCTCTCTATTTAATTAATTAAGTGCTGACTGAGCATCGATGTGGCAAGTGGATCAGAGTCAGGCTCTTTTTGGTAATTATGTTATCTATATTAATGTAAATGTATCCTTGCTGCAGGTCCCTATTTATTGTAACTTTCAATTGCGTTTTTGTATGTATCTTTGAGCTTGTGTGTTCAATCCTTTAAATTTTAAATTGCCAATACAGTTGCCATCGCTGATTCACGTATTGTGTGTTCGTAAGGTAGATTCATCCCTCACTTGTGTTGTCCTTTATATATTGTGTGTATTTGTATGGCCGTGGATTAACTTCCCTTGCTCTACTTGCCCGTTTTGACTGGACAGGGCATGTCGCCTTCTGTGTCTGAGTGGGCACACTATACACAGTTCCTTCATATCACACAATTCTTTCTGGCAATGTGAAGAGTAGGACATTTGTGTTTTTAAATAATGTGTGTTTATAGACTGACTGTGTGAAGTAAAGGTGGTTAAAGTTATAAAAAATATCTAAGCTTATTAATTTTTACTTGTTTAATATTCTTCCTGGAGTAAAAAAACTTGAGTAACTAAAAGTGCTAGGTCATTTGTAAACTATGCTTAAACTTTATTTCTTCACCTTACTGTAGACAGGTTTTAAAACTACAAAAAGGGCTATAAGAATAATTGCTGGTGTTTGTTATCGAGGATCATGTAGACCGTTGTATAATAAACGAAAGATTCTTACTTTTGTGTCACAATATATATATATATATATATATATATATATATATATATATATATATACTCTTCAATTATATTATTTATAAGTACATAACCTTGATGGAATGGAAACAAACAGTAACATACATACAAATAATACAAGAAACAAAGATTAAATTCGTATGATAAGTACTAATACAAGACTATATCAGCAAGGCGTCCAGTATTCTGGAATTAACATGTATAATTTCTTGCCTGTTTCCCTTAATGTTTTAAGTAAATCTAATATAAAGTTATTTAAACATAAACTTAAAAAACTTCTCTTTGATAATGCATTTTATAAACTTGACGATTTTTATACTTATAAACATAGTTAATGTTCTGTTATATGTATGTATGCATATGTTTATTAATGTTGTGTATAGTTTTTAATTTAATTGTAGTAAATGTTTTGTACCTGTATAGATTAAAATTATTTGCTGACAATAGTTTTACATTGTTAACTATTTTATGTTCCATACTTGTATTATGTTAATATATATTTTATATTACTTAAAATTGTATGTTCTTTGAAAGAACTGTGCAATGGGAGTTCATGACTGGATTTGTTTGTATGGACATACTCCATTGCAAAATAATTTTATATGACAGAGGATTTTACTCATTATGGGATCTACTGAGCAATTCAAAAAATAAGTAAACAAATTTTTTGAGTCTCAGTTAACTCTTCCAGTAAAAATGTATCTTTTATTCATAGTTGCAGTTTGATATGTTCCCGTAGAAAATTTTAATCTCAGTTCAGTAGTTTTAGTTGCCAGATATTTATAATAATTTTAATCAAATGAGGCTATCAGAAGTTCCCTGAAAAATACTGCATTGGGAAATCACGCTGACTAAACATTTGTTTGCATGCATCTATTTACTTATAGATTGATTAAGTAAAACCTGTTATTTTTCAGCACCTTTTTTTTTAAACTAAATTCAGCTCTGCGAAAGCTAAAGCAACTTTTTTTTGCACAAGTGTGTCTGGGCCAAATCTGGCTAGATCTGAAATTGGCCATACAAGGCGTTAGAGATAGGTAAATATACAGTAATTCATATCTGGCCCAGATCAGTCCCAGATGTGGCCAAATTAAAATATAAGCTTTTTCCATAAGGATGTAACGTGGGAATGTTTGGTTATGGGTTATATCTAAAAATAAAATAATTTAGTTAATTACTTATAGTAAAAACATAGAATGGGACTGAAGAATCCCAGAGCCAACATTAATTAATTTGATACAAATTCAATAGCATGCATCGTATGCGTTATGTTGAGAGAGATATTTAATTTGTGACACTGGCACAGAGAGTGGAGAAAGTAAAAGAAAGTGAGTTGCTGGTTTTTGAGTGCAGGACATTATTTTGTGCACTGCATTTCCAAAAATGTTTTAATTCTCCACAGAATACATCAGAAAACTCCTTTTTATTAGCAGACTTACGTACAAAATCAGTATCATAGAATAGCTGTTGAAAGCATTTGCTTACATTTATAGAAAATATCTTGGTAAATAATTAGTGTGATGTGTTTGTGAAATGTATAACAAAAAAGATAAATTTAAATTTCCCTGTTAGCTCCGGCAAAATTTTGGCAGATGTCAACCACTTTTTATTTTTAACCGAGACCAGTATATAACTATGCTGAAATGCTGCAGTACCTTCTAAACAAATGTGTTGTCCCAATATCATGATGTGGACATAAAATACGTTAGAGTTGACAGCAATCTTATACATCATTTATCATCCTGAGCTTTAGCTATGCTACAGACCTTTAAGTTTTTTTTAATTATATTATTTCATTATAGGCCCTAAGTTGCATAACATGTATTTAAAATTTTTAGAATCTAATGACAAGGTTTTTTTTTTAATTTAAGCTCCCTAAAAACATATTATTTTACGGAAACTACGTAAAGGAACATACTAATATTGTGTTTCTTTTAAATGGTAATTAAGGAGGTGATGCTATCAATGAATCGAGGTATATGGAATCAGATTTAAATTGGTTTTTCATGGGAGTTTTTAAAATAACTACAAAACGGACGGCGTTATGCATAAACCAGCTATGCGCCAATCGATAGTGTTAAGTAACACAGGTGAAAACTTTCAGTTTTAAAACAGTCTTAAAAAGTATTTTGGTCCTGTAGTATCTTTGAATATTTTCTTTATAATACTAAAATATTCCTACTTCTCGTAAGAATTGTTCGAAGTTGAGAACCTTTAAACACGTATTTATTTACAACTAATAATTGGCACTTAGCTGGTTGATACATAACACCGTCCAAATAATTTTGTGGCAAAGATCAGAAATTTTAATACAAAACATTTTTTCACTCTAGGCAACTATAGACAGGTCAAATTAGTAACATACATACTTCAAATTGTTAAGCAAAGCTTTTGTTTTCATTATCTTCTTTTTATTAATTATGGTATAACACACACATTATGAATTGGGCAAATGTGTGTGAACTTCTAAAACCTTCACAAATACCTCATGAATGCAGTTTCAAACACCAATTTTGTTTTCAGGTCATATAAGTTCCAGTAGGTAACCACAGTATCCACTCTATGTGGCATCATTTACAGATAAACAATTTCTCTGTTTTTCATATACAAATTCCCTTAAAAAATCAGCAAGTAAGTTATTTTCACTTAAGAAAGCAAAACTGTACAGGAATTAAAAGAAAATGACTTCAAAATGTAGGTTTTAACCTATGAGAAATTGTATATGAATTACGATTAAAATTTTTATTACAAGTAGGTTAAGTCAACATAATATGCACATCACTATCAGTGTTATAGCTAGATTTACGTAAAATTGATTTCATTCCAGGAAGGCTGATTTACGTTAAAGTATTTAACTATAAAGTAAGTTATAAAATGAAATAGATTTACATTATTGTGAATTCAATAACATACAGCAAAAACAGTATCCGTACCCTTGACCAAGTAATTGTTTTCTTTATACAAATATTGTACGTATAAAAATTGTGTACATTGAGACAATAATTAAGGTTCAGTAGTTTTTTCAAGAGAATGAAATATAGTGGAATTTGGCAGTCAATTTGTCAAAATATACTCATAGTTGATGTGCATTTTCACGAGTGTACCTTTTTAAAGTCATATCTTTCGTTATGGAGAGGAAAAATTGTAATTTAAGTTGGTTATTTTAATTGTCATAAAGAAAATAAAGATAGAGGTTTTTTCTGTTTTTCTTAACTGTTAATATCAATGCAATGGTATCATAACTTGAGGGTTGGGCAAGCTTCTGGAAGTAACAGCACAGGTAGTTCACTGGGAATGAAGTCAGGTTTCAGTCATTAGGAATTACATCCTCGAATGCTCTGGTGTGAACTGTGTAGGCATGCTGTATGAAAAAACTTTTGGTTTGTACAGAATATTACAAAAGCAGGCATTTTTAAAATATGTTAAGTCCTGCAAGTTATAGGGTTGAAAAAGTATCATTTGTTCTGGATATTTTCTGCCAATCTATTTTATACTGTAAACTTCACATACATTCACCAGTGGCAATGTAATGTGAGTTTCCGTGTTTGTATGTAATTATGGCATTGCTATGTACATTTGATATTCTTAGTAGGTACTGTACTACTTGTGTAAAATTAGCATAAAGTCACAGTGCTGGAAAATTTTTGTGTAAAATGTGTAATCTTGGTAAACATTATGTGCATAGGCATTTAATTTTTATCAAGGGATGTTACGTAGTTAATGGATTCAAATCTTGAGTAAGGGTACTTAATAATTTAAGTAGTAATGTGTAGCTTAAACCTTAATATAGCAAGAAGGCAACAGTTTACGGCAATATTAGAAGGCTTCAAGGTTCACTGAGAAAATTGACTGCGTTAAATTACAAATATATATATATATATATATATATATTTTTTTTTTTTTTTAAAGGTAAACCATTAAAATTCCCACGATCTGCCCAACTACTCAATAGCATTGTGCTCATAGTTTTCTCTTCACTGATAGACATCACTGAGAGAATGGTTTACTTAATACTGTAGACAAAATAAATCATGCTAGGCACAACCAAATAATTTGTATTTAAAGTGCTAATTAAATATTTTTGTTGCTTATATAAAACTACATTTTTGTTCTTATTCTGTAGTCCATAAGTGCTAATATTTGCTCGTACAACTACATGTTTTTTTAAGTTTTGACGATTGTACATTATCGCTCACAGCCAGACCGTGAATTAATGTTCAAGGTATCGTTATGTGTTTGTGCCTCATTACATGTATGACATTTACTCAATTGTGTTTGTATGCAATTTCAATTTATAGGTCTTTATTTTTTTGTTTTCAGTAGAAACTGTTTTATAGGGATGGTTTGTACCAGACTTGAGAATCATTAATTATACTTACAGGTATTGCTATTATGCTGTTACAGATATTGCAAAATAAATTTGGAGCTTCGATTATAATCCATGGCATAATGGTTTGGTTGTATCAACAAAATGTACTTTCATCTATTTCCAAACAGATTATTATATTTGCATCAGCCAAATATTTTTATGTCAGATATAAATACGTTGTGAACTAAACTACTTTTTTGTTCCGGTAAAAGTATATTTTGTTAGCTCAATTTGTTTGAAAATACGTAAACAAACATTTGGAATAATACTATCTGTAGTCTCATGAAGAATGACATCACCTTCTTTCCCTAGTCAACCAACCACCCTTGCAATTCTAAGCCCTTTGCAGTGCTATTTGTGGAACTAAGGAATGAATGAAAGGAGGTCTGGCGGCAGATGGTTGAGAAGGATCTCACGACTTAGAAGTGGGGGGGGGGGGGATTAGACAAAGAGAGATGATTGAGTCTCTGGCAATATCGTCAGGTGACATATTGTGTGGCTCAACCACATTAGCACCGTACCACAGAGAACCGCTCCAACTATAAATTCATACCTGAAAGAATATTCTGGATACCTATTTATATTTAATACAAGCAATTTTCTTATAGATTAGCCTAACTCAATGCCTGAGGTCTTCCAAGTTCTCTTCCCCCCCCTCTTCATGGTCTTTTCTCTTCTACTTCTTCTTCTACTGCTTCAGTTTTCAGTCTTGTTATGCATACTTAATTATTTAATTTTGGATTACGGTAACCATAGAGCTGTTCCAAACTCGTGGCCGGGTGGTTCCTTTTTTGTGGCATGCACAAATTGTAAAAACAACCTGTTTGAATACATCATTGTACATTTTAAATCTAAACATTCTCAAATTTTCTTAATAAAATTATTTTCCTTATAAGTTACACTTATAAATATTTTAGGTAGCGCTTGTCTTGCTCCAATGGTGCAATGAGTGTCAGAATGTTGCACAACCCCGTTGATCCTGTGTGCATACTGGTGTTTCTGTCGTACTACTGGTATCATTTTGTCGGTGGAAATGAAATTTTGACTTCCGGATTGTAATTGTGTTACTGTCGCTTCTCTTCCTGAATTTTTGGAAGACATTGCAGCCTCCATCTTCAGGGTAAAGTATTACAGGTAACAGTTTACTACTAATGTTACTTTACCCTTGAAGATAGAGGCTGTAATGATTTCTGAAACCTCAGGAAGAGAAACAACAGTAATGTGGCTATAACCCTGAAGCCTAGATCTCATAGACAATGGCTGCTAAAGCTTGTGAATCTCATTGTTGCTGGAAAGTCTGTACAAAAAGACTTTGTAGAGCCCTCAGTCAGTTGTTTTTAATCTCTCTGAGCTGTAAATATTGTGTGTGGTTCTGTGGAAAGGTACTTACTGTTTTTAAGCAGTGTTTTAATTTTAATGTTGCCACTACACTTCTTCATAAACATAGAATGGCCCTTCTCATTGTCTGAGTTTGGGACTGTTGTTGTACACTCAGAATGATACATCCACCTTTCTACGACTAACACACTATATTTTAATTTTTTTTTTTTACAATAACAAAGTAGGCACAAACAATAAATTCTTACATTGTTCCCGTTGTCCAGCCATGACCAACATTGAGAAAATATTAGAGGCTGGCGTAAAATAGATTTGAATTCATGACCTGAAGAACGGATCTATCATTTTATGCTGACCTAAGCATTACATTTGAGCATTTATGTGGCCTTCTGTATGATTTAAACGAATTTTAAATTGATCTTGTAGAATACAGAAACAATGGATACGTAACTTATTGAATATTTTAATAGTTAATTTAAAATTTGCTTTTTTTTTACTCTGATGCTAATGTGTTGTCTTTCAGAGAACAAATGTATGTTTGTTTTATAACGTGTAAAAATTGTGAATTACTAAAATTACAGAATTGTACATTAATATTACATGTGTGTGTGTGTCTATATATAATATGTAATATGTATATATTAATAAAATAATGTGAGTGTATGTGATTCCAGGGCTACTTGGTTAACTGGGATGTACAGAAGAACGTGTGGGACCACATCTTTGGGAAAGACTGCTGTGCAGTTAATTTCAATGAAACACCCATCGTCATTACAGAACCTTACTTCAATTTTTCCTCTGTTCAGGATGCAATGACAGAAATATTTTTTGAAGAGTATGAGTGTCAGTCACTGCTACGTATAAACAGTAAATAATTTGTTTTCATACTATTTTCTCTTGACCCCTTGCCTGCACCACAATGCCACACGTTGTTATATATGTGTATGTATTAGTGTGCTCACGATTTTTTGGTTTTGAAGCTTTAACCAACACATTCATAGCAAACACATTCAACTGCTTGTTATGATGCAGAGAAAGGTGATGCCATAGTATCTTAAGCCCTCAAGGCCAGCAAGGATCTGTAAATGTGGGAAGCCTCTTGATTTATTTAAGTAATAGTAGAATCTATCTGAGGTTACATAGGAGGTAAGTGTATGCAGGAACACTGGTTTGGCTTTGTTGTCTAGTAACTGTAAGAGGCGAGCATTAAAAGGAGACATCTGGGAGTAGGAGTATCTGTCTTTCCTATGATAAGTTCCATTTGTCCGACTGCTCGGTGAACTTGTCCTCTGGGAAGTAGCAGGTAGAGAATGTTGCCAAACTGAGATGATGTTCTCAGTGACCTGGGTCTTCACCTGCACTGTTGTCTGGGTATTCCAAACTCTGTTGACAGTGTGTCTGGGGAAACACAGGACGAGCAAGGTGTTAGTTGCTTGGAAACTTGGTGCATACTGAGGAGGAATTGCAGCCTCGACCCCAGGTTTTATTCTGAAGTTTTCCACCTGTGACATGGCTGCTATAAAGAAGTAGAAATTGCAAGATTGGGAACTCAAAAGTAGAACATCCTCTTCACAGCTTTAGTTGCAAGAAGCAGTGGGAATATCTTCCATGATTAAGGGTGTTCAAGTGTAATAAAATCATAATTTTATATTTATATTAAATATAGTTGGTTTTGTAGACGATACTTGTAAGTACAGTTTTCTCTTATGAAACAATTTTAACTCGCATAGTTTTCTCATAACGGTGGTTCAATATCATAATTGGAATGTTCTGCTGCCAGCAAATAGTGAATACAATTGACTTACGTAAGGGAAATAATTCACCGTGAAATAACATGCCACAGGCTACATAATAAAGCATTTTTAAACAATCCCGTGAAAAATTTTTGTATTTAAAAAAATTTCTGATTTTTCAACTTTTTTCCTGTAGTTTTGCAATTTTTTAAAAATTCCAAAATATTTGGTCATGGTCTTTTAAATACTTTATTGCATAGTTCATGGGATGTAATATCACAGTGAATTATTTTATTCAAGTAGGTTAGTTGGTTTTCACTATTTGCATGGCAACAGAACAAGCAAATTTTTACTTTGGCACACCATTATGAGAAAACTATGAAAGCTAAAATTGTTTCGTAAGAGGAAACTGTACTCTCAAGTATTGCCTACAAAACTAACACTATTTCATAAAGATATAAAATGATGATTTTTATCGCACTTGAACACCCTTAAGAGGATGATCTTTGACTAGAGGTATAAATGCTGTGAGGTGAAACTCTATCAAAAATTAGATAAAAAACATGCCACCTCAGAAAGATAAGGCAGGTGTTCATGAAAATCATTAACCCTGACCCCAAAAGGAAGTTTGATGGTTATGTCTGTGCTTGGGATTTTTGTTTGACTACTGCTTTAATTTTTCAGAGAAGATATTAAAAACACTTCTTGACTGTCATTCCAATTACCAGAAACCACATCTCAATCAATCTGAAAATTTTAGCCAATAACTGGCAGGTTTTCTGTTATGTTGTGAGCATTTAGAGTGAACTTAATACATGATCGAATTTGTAGGTGTTATCGAGATTGTTTCAGAGTAGGTACTATTTTTACTCACAAACAAGCACTGTAGTTTTTCATTTAAAATGTGCACTTTTGTGTAGGACAATTTCAGACAAACTGATTAATTTTATCATTCTTGTCTTTAAATTGTAATTCAAATTCAAATTTTATTAAATGTCCACCGTTATTCATTGTATAGTTTGGTGGCTTCATCTAACCCTAATTATTTTTTATTTGCCTCATTCTTGTTTCAAATAATAGGAAGACTGATTATTGACATGCTGTATAGTACTGTACATGCATGTTAATACATTTCTCCAAATCTCCTGGAAAATGTGAACATATGTGCAAGATTTCACATGGCACTTGCTGTAGTTTAAATACTGTAGTTTTGCTGGCTTAGGAGAAGTAATATGTAAAAAAAAATACGCTCAAGAGTACAGGAAAAAATATGCAATTTTTATATTGACCTCATATCCATCAATTAATGATGCATCGGTAACATAGCTCCCTCTAAGGATAAGCTTATTCAACCAGCTAGAATCCATCTTATAGCGCTCACAGTTATTATCTGTATGCTGGGCTATGGGAATAATAATAGTTTGTCTTAAGTTTGTCTAATGGATGGAAAGAACTGCACTAACAACCAACTAGTCTTGTTATGTGGCATAATTACTTACTGTGTTCCATTGGTGCTGACACACACAGAATTTGACTAGCAGTATTAGTTGCTATTTCAAATACAGTACTCCTTGCCATGTACAAATCTGGCTTGGCAGACCAAACATTTGTTTTGCTGCTCATGTGAATTATGACATAAACTTAATTTTTTTGGATATACATGCAGTAAAGAAATACAATCTGTACAGTTCAAACACTTAATGTGCCACCAGTATTGCACAGATGTGCAATCCTTACCTTCTTCACAACTGCCTGCAAATATACCCTTGACTATAGACAAAAAATTTGACCTTGAGGCCTCACCCTAGCAGGGCATTAGGCAGCCGTTACCAGTCTTTGAGCTGCAACATTTGGTAACTTTAAAAACATGTAATATAGCATTAAGAGAAGAATGCTATAGGTAGAACAGAATTATATGTAAAATGTATCTTCTGTAAAGAGAGCATTATTTTATAATTTTGGTGCACCTAGCACACCTGGAAGTAATTTTTTTTTTGTTTGGACGAGTGAGATTTCTTTTTTCCAGGTGGAGATTTGAGCTGTTACAAGTACATGCACGACACCAAAGCTTTGTGCTGTCTGCTGGTGGATTCAGGATATAGTTTCACTCACATTGTCCCATATATCAAAGGGAAGAAGTTAAAACAAGGCATACGCCGCATTGATGTTGGGGGCAAAGTGCTGACAAATCATTTGAAGGACATAATTTCATACAGGTAAGTTTCTGCTGTTGCACATGGTATGAATAGTTGAATATTCATCATCAGGTGTTTAATTGGATTACAAATGTGTATAGTGATGTTGTTTTCTTTAAAATTCTTTTATTTATAATTTTCTAATCTTCATGTAGAAATTTTTTTTGTAAAATAATTACCTCAGTAACTCACACTATTGAGGAAGTACGGTACATTTGGTTTTTGTTTGAGGCTTTTTCAGTCATTATTTTACCAATATTGCATTTGCTGTTCTTGTCATTAACAAATTAATCAGAAGAAAAATAATACTGAATTTATAAATATGGAATTCTCTGATTCTCATACAAATGCATCATAAATAGCGCAGGAAGTGTTGTAAGAGAAGAGACCAAAATTAACTACAGTTCATAAATTACTATATTTGCCTGATCATCAATTATTTCCCGGAGAAAGTGGCTCATGTTGACCGCTACAGTCTTACTTGGCCGAAAGAAAGCCCTTTTTAGTAGCTGATGTGCATATACGTGTCGGCTACTAAATATTAATCGTGATAAAGAGTTTTCTGTCAGCATTACATAGCTCTGTTAAAGAATCTGTTTAGATGAAGCTACAACAGTTGTATGACCAACAGTATACTTTTGTTGTTAGTGTAAATTATTCGTAATTTATAACAGTATTAAGTTATGGTAAGTTATCATATTATCTTTTAATGAAATTGTCTGCCATTTCTAGAGCCCACGATTTTTCGCGAAAAGAATTTTGCTATAGTTTGTTTCAATGCCTTATGTGCACATATGCAGCTCTTCATGGTCTGTGATTGGCTGTTTTTAATTCTCAGAGTCTAGGGTTCTACCTGCATATCACAGACGTGTGGTGTCACAGTAATCTTGTTCTTGTTGTAATTTTAAATGGATGCAAAAGTATTTTGCAAGAACCTAGCGTTTTGTCGTTGCCACGAGAATATCTCCTATGTGCAAAAATGACCACTATTTAGTTTGCAGTTGCTATGAATTTTGTATGGCAATCTCTATGGAATCACAAATGCCTCCTACGTATAAAACGTACTCACAAAGAATAAAAGTAGAATTATAAAAGCTCCTGTGTATAGGGTTTTAAATATTTGGTACAACAAAAGCCCTTATGTGTCCGTACACATAGGAGATATTGTCGTAGCAACGGCGACTACGAATGTTTTTATAAGTTGGTGTACCCAGATTACTTGCAAGGGCTCCAAAAAATTTCAAATTTATTATAGGGATACAAAAATAAAATTAATGACGAGGAGAAGTTAAGAATTTGTCTGTTTCTCAGAGTAAAAAATTATCAAAAATACTGGCTTTGAGGGTGGCATTCATGAACATTCTCGTAACGAGTCCACAATATTTTCGTATACTGTATAGAAGAGTTGATAGCATTTGATGGCCTAGTGATTTTTCGAGGAGGCTGTGCCAGGCTAAAATCCATAAAAAAAGAGTACTCAATGAAATTACGAATTTCCGTGTACAGTAGCTGTTTCATGAGAGGGTGCTTACCACAAACATTTCCAAAGCACTGTAGTAGAACTCCGATTTAATGAAATGCCACGGGACTCGCAAATGTTTACTCTAAATCAATGTTTAGTTAAATCCCCCCCCCCCCCCCCCCCGGCCAAAAAAAAAGTTAACTACTCAGGCATGTTTCGTCGCAGTTTAGGGTAATTTTAAAAAAATTATATTGGCCCATAATAACAACAAAACACTTTTACCATCAATAGGTAAGCCACAGCCGTAAAAAAAATGGACAAAAAAATTTCAAAAACTTCCAGTGGAACGTTCGGCGAACATGCGCATGGTGAGTTAGGCCGCCCTTGCGCGCGCCATCAACACCTGAGAAGTGATGACTAACTCCGCCGAACCGTTAATATTTCCGTCTCTCTCCCGCCCACTCCACCAACAAAATTCAGGAAATTCCCATGAAAAATAGTAAAAATATATATATATATATATCAATGAAAAACTAATTAAAAGTTTGGGAGACAATAATAAAATAATAATTAAATAAGCGCGGTGCCGGCCATTGTTTGCTTACTGAAAATACTTTGCACTTACACGTTTTTCTACTTCAGAGAACCAAATTATTTACGTTTACGGTAGTAAAGTCGTTGTAAAAAGACTGCATAAATAATATTATGTAATTTTTTTATAAATTCGCTGGTTTATCACGGGACGCGAGACACAGCTGGACGTAACTGCATTCTATCGGTGTCCGGTGATAGAATTAAACAATATAGCATGCTGCACTCCAGTGCATTCTAACGGAGACATGAAGCACTATCTGTGAATTAGTGCGCTAGCCACCGCTGCGGTGTGGAGACTGGGTACCTATATGCTCGTTCACGCGCCAGCTAGGATAAGGATCTAGGCCAGGCACTTGTTATGCTCCAGTCTTGTTCATGTTATAGTCCAGTATTATGTCTGGCTTGGTTTTATCAACATTGCCACCCTTGGACCTTACAGTAACAGTGGAACATGTAGCCTTATGTTTCGTAGAGAGGCAATAAACATCTCTAGTGTCTTGCCATTTTACTGCGAGAAGTGGACCATTCCTGAGAAAAATAGCCTCATTCTACTTGAGTTTATAAGTTTGTAATTCCTCAGGCAAGCCTTTATGATTTTTCATAACTGTCCCTATCCCTAATGTGTTATTTTCCCGCAGCCTTTTCAGAAGTGCCGGACTTGTGTAGTACCGATCCATATACTTATATACAATGTCCCTTTCCAAAATACTGACAGCAAAGCCTATCAACTAAAGCAACAATAGAGTTGTCAACATTTACAGAAGACCCTGTGTATACTTCACAATTCAACACAAAGCCATTTGCCGAGTCACATTCTACAAACCATACTTGTTTGGTTTGTTCTTGATATAAACTCTAAAAGTAACCCTGCCACGAAATTGACACATTGCTTTGTCTATGGTTAGGTTTGAGTAGGGTGCAAAGTAATTTTTTGCATTTTTCAACAAAATTGTCAAAAAAGGGTCTTATTTTGTGTAGTGTGTCATGGTTAGCTTGGCCCCTGGCTATGTAACTAGCATTGTCGTTCAAATGCAACATGAAAAGTGTTGCTGAAAACCGATCCCAACTCAGCAATTTGCTAGAGAATGATGTCTGTAGGAATGGATATGTGGACCAATAATCACTGAGCTTGGGGAGTTTTACAATTCACATATGCAGGATGATGGCAAAAAAAAGAAACTATAAAGTTAATGCAATTTACAGTGCACCATTTATGCCAGATGGAACTTTCTTGAGTTTGTTTTGTTGCTTCAGTATCAGCGTAACGATTTGTTTTGTGTTTTAATTTTTTTTATGCTGTCATCATCAAAAAATAACCTGAAACACTCCAGCTCGTCACACTCCTGATTGAGTGGAGCAGTGACACCACACTGCTCTTCAAACACAGACAGCTGAGGTTGGTCATCATTTCTAGACCACTCTGAAGCACCAGTAATACAATTTTCAATGGGCACATTCTCTCACGCAGCTTGCAAATTATCGTCTGGTGTTTAGGTCTTTCGGAACCTGTAATTCAGAAACAATTGTTCTGAATTAAAATTTTTATTGCGAATATTCCTCCAGCTTGGCAGCAAAATAAGCATAAATTTCCGTGATGTACATGAACATAAAACTAACATTTTCAAAAACTTTGTTTTTGTCTTTACAGTGGCACATTTATAAAATAGCAACAAATGCACATTTTATTATGCAGCTACATATCTACTGCGATTTCAGAAATCGGGGAAAACAATTAGTCGGAATGAAAAGTTTTGCCACTAAGTGTAGCCTACTTCTACTTTCCACAAAAAAAAATAGTGATGCATAATAATATAGTACGAATTGGAACCTGTAATCCAGTAATTCAAGCTAACATGTTATAATTACAAATTGTTTTGCTTAGTTTTACAGCAGCTTACAACAAAATAAACACCAATTCCTTTATGGATATGAATATACTGACATTATTTTCAAAAACATTTATAGCCATAGTGCATGTTTCCTCTTGTAGCAAAAAATAAATTATCCAGTGAAATTTTGGAAGGTAGAAACAATTACTCGGGGAAAATAATTATAAGCAAAATAATTTGTGGTGTAGTCATGGATAAATACAGAAAATTCGTAACTTACAATTCTGAAATTCAAAATAAAATATTTTTAATGAAATAATATTTTATCAGTTTTACTCCGGCTTGTAACAAACAAAGGAGTGAAATAAAAAAAACTAGGGTACACTTGCCACCGGGCGAGACAGCTCAACAGCAAGTTATCATTATTATATAAACTTTATTATGCATACAAATATAAATCATATTTTTTCCAAAATATCTTATATGATATTTAGTTATTTATTTTATCTTTACAATAGAAAGCTTATAAAAGCACACACTGCATGGTTTCTCCTATAGGCCTACTCTGAAAATTTTTGTGGCAAATTGTACTTCAAGTTCTCACATACATACTTAACAAGCACAAAAAATTGTAACATAAACCGGAATATTCTAAACTAAATTTTCTGGCTAAAATGTTTTTTTTTGCTCAATTCTACTACAGCTTACAACAAAATAAGTACAAATATTGCTATGCATAAATAAACTGCAGTGGCAAATTTATAATGCAGCACAGTTAGTGTGTGTTCTCTCTTGCAGCTACAAAATTACTGCCAGGTTTTAAAAGCTAGGACAGAAATTATCTTTGCTATGTATTATATTTTGCAGATTTGTTTCATAAAATATGTCTACACTGACCTTGTTTTACTGTACCATTACATCAATAGTAAAAATCACGTATATTTGTACTGATTTCATATGGTTTCTGGCATAATACGGCATATTTTTCATACCTGATTCAGCTTCACTTGAATTTCCTTCAGGAATGAATGAAGGATCCAAGTCACTATCATCAAGTTCAGAACCAGAATCAGCACATAAAACATTAAAAACTTCATCAACATTTTCTTTTGCAGACATTATCCCATTGCGCCAAACAACTTTACAATACAAGCACCAGTGCCGCGACTCGCGCTGTGTAATAGTCAATACATGTAGTCCGATACAGCATGAGAAATAGAGCATGCCATCTACATTATCTTCTGTTAACTAAAATTTCTCTGCTGTGTATGTCAATGTGAACTAAAAGCTCCAAAGAATACTTCTAAATGGACGGTGCACAAAAGAAATACGAGCACATTTGTTAAAAATTATGTAAAAGTTGATTGTGTATCACGCGAGGGGACACTTCACACTTTTCTTACTGCAACTGATCAGAGTAATTCTGTTTGTAGCTTCTCTTTTCCGATACCTTTTGCTTAATTTTCACACCCCCCCCCCCTCTTGCACGTACTGTTTCTCTGTTTCTCATGGCATGTTTTTTTGGCCATACGCGAGCTTAAATGTAAAATTTCACTGCCAACACAGGCGTTTGATTTGTAGCTCCACGTGGCAGCTACTGCAAGTTATTTCTTAACAGGCGACAAGTGGTTCATTTCTGTATTAAATATATCTCACTACAACAATAAGTAGTATTCTCATTTATTGTACCGTACTTGTTTCTCCATGACGCGTGTGCTTGAGAACACTGAAGGCGTATCATCAGTATGGCACGTGGTCACTGTATGTATGTATTTGTACCAGATTGCTGAGTTTAGTAAACACTTGAAATTGACTACTATTTTTTTTTTCTTCACAAACGCCTGAATGAATGCATGTGTGTTGGCATGTTCCTGGCTCAAACAGGGAGTAAAGAAGGTAAGCAAGCGACATTGCCCTGAGGTACATCGGCGAACCCTATACGCCCTGAGATCTCTGTTCCCATCTCCACTGGGCCAAATAGCAGTGGGGTACGCACTTCAGCGTAACTACAGCTTTCTGTTTTTCATCAACCTAAAGGACAGCATTATGTCAGTATTCAGTCTATGTAAATTTATTTATTTTTTCGTATTCGTTCAATTCCACATAATATGCAATTTTGTAGATCATCAATGTTCTGAGAAACAAAAATATACAGCTAGAGGTTATTATCTATAGAATGTCAGCCATCTTGTCTATCTTTGAGAGTATGTTGCAGGTTGTGAGTCAGAGAAGGTGTGTGCCTCTTGCAACTTTGAGAGATCTTGCAACACCCAAATCATCTCGTTTTCTGCCATCATATAGTTTGTGGTACACATCTCCCTTGCAAATGTGATTATGAATACCAGCCAAGTGCCAAAATATCTCCATCTTTGAATGCCCCACGTTATGTATGAATGCAAAGTACAGTAGCTAATTTTTATGAACAAAGCCATAATAGTTGTAATTTTACTACAATAGCTTGATCACTTGTGATGTTCGCACAGGTGTATAACCTCAGATTCAATCAACAGCTTCAGAATATCATTGGCATGGCTGTGGTTGTTGAATTACCTGCTAGTAGGTTCCTTGGCTAATTTATTATGTGTAATATGATTGAGAGTTGTCACATGTAGGCTTCTTAACATTCCATTGGAATGAAGTTAGTATTAATACTAAATTATTTACAGTTTTATGAGTATATTATACATTTTTATAAATCAGTCAGTGTTTTTACCACAGTTGTATTTTAAAAAATGGGACTTATTTATATGGAATCACTACAGGATGTTACGAAAAGGTACGGCCAAACTTTCAGTAAACATTCCACACACACAAAGAAAGAAAATATGTGAGATGGTCATATGTCCAGAAATGCTTAGTTACGATGGTAGAGCTCAATTACTTACATCTCGTTAAATGTCATTGTAAAAAACATTTCGTTTAGACATTGTTCCAATTACCCAATGGAATGTTTCGTTAGAATGTATGTTACGTCCTAGGATCACCGCCATGTGGGCGACTTGACGGAAGGTAATCGTGACTGCATTACATCTCTTCAACTCACATGAAATAATGGACTGGAAGCACACAGAAACAGACATTACCAGTAATACGTAACACACGTTCTTAAATGAAATGTTCAAAATGACTTCCATGAGTGAGGATACATGCATCTACCCTCCGCCACATGCGCCACGGCCTGTGCTAATCCGTACATCAAATGGGCATCTGCCAACTCCGCATTTGTAAACATTGCACTGCCTGAAAAACAAGTACGTGGTGAACACTAAGCAAGTGATGCAATGTGCTTAATGCTACAACTGTACAGCAATGCGTGGCTTGTCTACACAAGCAATGCAGCCCAGATTACCTTCTGTCAAGTGGCCCACCTGGCGATGAACCTAGGAAGTAAATTATATTGTAAAGAACAAATCCGTTGGGTATTTGGGACATTTTCTGTACTAAATCTTATTTCTTATTTACGATTATATTTAACGAGATGTAAGGAATTGAGCTCTACGGTGGTAATTAAGCGTTTCCGGACATATGTCCATATCACATATTTTCTTTCTTTGTGTGTGTGGAATGGCTGTATAATGTATTGTGTGTTACAGTACTTGAAAATAATTTTTAATAGTGAATGCGTGGCTTTTAAAACTTTAAATTTGTTTTAAAACTTAAATACTTTATAATACAGTTTTTAATGTTATGGTTGGAAGTTTAAATCTCATATGTTGATGCTAAATATAAAAAAATAATGGCATCTTTTCTTGGAATGATATTAAAAATATAGGGAGTAAAATTTTGTGTGAGAGTTGTTGTGATACTCTGTGTTTAGTTAGTAACCATTTCATATTAAATAGTATACTGTTTTGTACTGTTCAGTTTAAATTGAAAAGGATTTATTGATTTGAGGTAAAATAGTGAATATAAGGTACATATAGTGTTTATTGTGTTGTGCTGTGACACAGGCAGCTGAATGTAATGGACGAAACATATGTTCTCAACCAAGCGAAAGAGGATGCTTGCTTTGTATCGCAAGACTTTATGAACGACATGGAAATAGCAAAGAAACGAGGGGAGGAAAATACTATTGTTCGGGAGTATGTTCTTCCAGATTATACTACAATCAGAAGAGGTTATGTAAGACAGCCAGGGGAACGAAAAGATGAAAATGAAGGTGAACAGGTATGTATTCTTGTCAGAAGTGCATTTCATATCTGTTAACACTGCAATTAAGTATTTTGTATTAATATTTTTTTTTGAGTATCCAGTCCAGATGCACAAAAAAAGGTAATGGAGTTTCCCTTTGTGTTTAATGTTGCTTAGCAAAACACTGCAGAATTTATTTTGAACTCTTAATGGTGTCTAGTTTGACATGATACAATAGTGTTTTTTTCCATTTCATTTTGTCATTGCTACAAATGTTTTATGATCAAATAATATAAATTGATAAACTGGCAGTACAAAATCAAGTTTCATTGTTTTGTTTTTGTAGCAAGCACTTCTCCTCACAAATGAGAGGTTTGCAGTCCCAGAGATTCTTTTCAATCCATCCGACGTAGGAATTCCTCAAATGGGCATTACTGAGTGCATAGCACACAGTATAGCGTCGTGTCCTCCAGAAACACATCCACACCTGTTCTCCAACATTCTGCTGACTGGAGGGTGCACTTTGTTCCCTGGCTTCAAAGAACGTGTAGAAACAGAAGTTCGGTCTTTGGCACCAGATCACTTTCCAGTACACGTCACATTGCCTACCAAGTAAGTCACATATACTCTACGTGTATGTGTATGTAATTACAAAAAGCTAATCACAACACAGTATTTTTCCTGACTATATTATTATTATTATTATTATTATTATTATTATTATTATCGTAATAAGGTAAATAAACCACCTGCAATCAAACATGTTAAGGAAATTTCCTGTTTAAAAAATTCTGGAAAGCAGGATAATTGTTTAAACCGATATATGTACAGTATATACTGAACGGATTTCCCAACCTTCCTTGTCTAGAAACATGTACAAATAAAATTGTATAAGTGGTTTTTTGTAGTACAGATTTTTAAAATAGGCCGTGCAAACACCAACGATCCGATAGCAGACATCCAAAATTCCTAAATTTGATAGTCTGTATCCCTCTATCCATTTGTATATGTAAAGTCAGCAAAAATGTGAAGAACCTGTAATGCTAATATAACTGTTACAAAAACTTTTCAAAAGTGTTTTTGTATTGTAATAATGGATTAAATATACATAAAGCATAAAGTAGCACCTTTTGTAAAATAACTTTAAAAAAGTTTTAAGAAATTTTTAATTTCTCTTCTTCTAAATAAACAGAAATAGAACAATTGCAGGTTAGTTACTGACCACATTTTCATTTTGTTTCAGCTGTTAACCAAAGTAAACTTAAATTTTAATAATGCTTAACCGCAGCGTATTTCGAATATTACATTTTAAAATTTATTGTAAACACTCCTGAATGATGTTTACAGGGATGTAAATGTCAGTTAAAACGTCTATAGTGTTCATAATCATTGTTAAATACCGTAATATAAAATGCATATTGTCTACAATTTATAACACAGTTTAAATTTCAGATGGGCTCAGTTGCTGCACAAAGTCGCGAACTGGCAACACAGCATAGGTATCTGCCGTCAACATCTCGCCACACTACCAAACCATCCTTTCTTGGACCCGCGAGCCGCAGTTTCGTTCATTCCATGCTTTTTGTGTCAGTTTTGTGTCACAGTCTCAGAAGTTTTAGTTAGTGATGCATTCATTTTCAGACAAGTGATTTTCATTGAAATAATATTTGTATTATCATAACAACAGACTCCTGAAATAATAAACAGGAAGTAAGAAGTTATATAAAACTTTTTTATGCAATTGTATTGCTTAAATCTCATTTTAGTACCTATGGTATAAAGCAGAAATACTGCTTGCAAGCAGTCTTGTATTTATATAAAGGAAAGGGGTGGAGAAGCATACTGTTTGATAACATCGGGGATGATGTGCGAGAAAAATAAGAGAGGAGGGAGAAAGGATGCGCCTGCGAAAACTTTTTTTGTATTGGGATAGCTGCCGAAGCAATAATTTGAGAGGGTGAGAAGGGGATTGTTTGATAACAGATACATGAGGTACCACAGATGCCATATAGTGTATTTGACTTTAAGATGTAATTTCTGCAACTGGTCGTGATAATGGTTAGATTAGGAGTGGGAGGGAGAGCCAAATAAAAAAGACAGTATTGAACTAAACTAACGTATCAGTATTTACAAAGTTTTAGGGGAATTAGAGTTGATGCTTTTAACATTTCTATGAAGTTCAGAGTAAAGAGTATGGTAAGTACAATTCCTACTTTATGCAGTCCAATTTACATGTCTTACATTTATTTTAAAACTTTGATGTCATGTATATTCGATTCTCACAACTTCTTTTAGTGCTGTTGTACACTCTGCTAAATTTTCCATTCAGTAATGTGCACATTTTTAGCCCTTTTTTAAAACATAAATTGTATGTGTTGAATTACATTGTCTGACAGGCATCAACATTGCTGAGCAGTGGTTTGATACACAACATAAATATGTATAACTGCCATTTGTTGTTTCTTTTTTCTCCTCTTAAAGGTATGTGGGTTATTTTTTCCTCCTGGCCTTCAGTGCCTTTTGATTGCGGAAGATAGATTCTTATCTCACCCCCTATAATCCTTCTTCAAACTTTTAAACATTTTGTCTGATGTTGCCACATTACTGCGGCCCGTGCAGTTACTATCGACTATGTAGGTTAACACAATGATGCCCTGCCACAGTCTTTTTTGAGTGGCTGCTGCAATATTCTTAACATTTGATGCTATAAATTCTGTTGCCATATCTAGTGAAAATGACCTTAAAACTCATTCACTAGTGACTTCATCTTTTACTTAACACTGAAGAAAAATTTAATTAAGAGACGATAAGCTTTGTTGTAAATGTCAGTATTCTTTTCACCCGTACCGATTTCAGTTCTGTAGCTGAAGAGATGATGTGGATCTAAGAAACATATATTTATATTGTTTTGTGTCGTCTTTCTTAACTTGTCTGTAATGTATCAAAACACATGATATTTACAAATGCATGTGTAGCCTATACCTACAAGGGAAGGGAGACACAAAGCTGCAGCAGCAGACCAGGAAGTGAACGACGGATGAAGCAGCATAGTTGACAGGGGAGCAGAGAGAGGAACGGCAGCAACGGTGGTATTGTTGTCAAAGACTTGATGGTTGGACTATGGTTTCAGAATAAATGGATGACTAATTTGTTCTTACAATGTGTTTGTAGGCTATTGTGCGTAGTAGTTGCTATCTCTCGTAGTTGCTCCAGAGAAGAGTAGTTTCCAATATAGAAAAAAAGTTTAAAAACACGTTTTACTGCAGTGGCAGATTATCAGCGATTTTTTTACTATCCACGGAGTGCGTCCCTATAGTTATCACGGATAATTGGGAGTAGGCTGTATTTAATATATTTTTCGAATATTGTTTTTAACTATCCGATCGAGGGTAATATTTTACGTTCGTATTCCTCAATCCGATAACCCCTTTAAATATTTCCAAAACAATTTTTTTTTCCATAAAAATTGTATCCGTGTTGTTAAACCACCTTTTCTGGAGCTATCAAACCAATCAATATTCAAAACAAACACATATTACACAATACAAAGCTTAAGAAGTGAACTAACTGGCATGCTGCTTTCGTGCTAGGAATGGCAATTCTTCTCTGCAAATTCACTGTAAAATGCAAAAAAAAATCCATTGCTTTGTAATGGTGACACTACCAGTGCTGCCAACTACTGCACACGAAAGAGTGGATTCGATAGAAAATTGTGCGCTAGGGAAACAATGTATTGAAGGAGTTTTTTTTTTTGCAAGTTTTATATTTATCCTAATGGATCCTGTGTTGCTATCAGTTTACCTTAATTTTTGTAATGTCCTTTTTTATTTGATATTAAAATTGAACTACATGCTTACAAAGAACACTAGATATAATGCGAAACTATATTTGGACATTATTGCATTGTTTTTAAAAAACAATTTTTGTGATAGAATTAATAAAAAATTTCAGTAAATGAACATTTAATGGAAATATGAGTTATTAATTATGTTTTTTTTGCTCATTGCACTGTTAAATTGGTATTTTGTGGAGCTACGCAGTATGCTACTGCATGAAACTATTTTATAAACATATTTAGAAAACAAAATTTTGACATTTGGAGTACATGAGAATGTTTGAATTTCAGTCCTCTGACATATGCCTGGCATGGTGGAGTTCTTCTTAGCAAGGATCCAGAGTTCAAGTCCAAGCTGGTCACCAAAGAAGAATATGAAAGAGAAAAACAAAATGTGTGTGCGGAAAGGTTTGATGACTAACGTTGCACATTGTAAATTTTTTTTTACTGTCGTACAAGTTATTTATGTTGTAAATATAGTAACATTTCCTCAAATGAAATAGATTTATTACTGTACATGTTTTTGTTGTAACATTTTCTATTTCTGCTCTTGATAGTAATTTAGAATTGCAGGCTCAATGTTGAAAGAATAAACACCCCACTTTATTTAGAGTACTTTTTTTAAACAAGTTTTTTTTTCTTTTCTTTTTCATTTAGAAATTTTACTTTGCCTGTCCAGGTAAGTTCAATTATTAAAAATATCTCAGTGTGGGCAACAGCCATCAAAACACCAATGTTGTTATTCCACCAATTGGTTCAGCAACATACGGTATGTAGTTTTGAAAAATCTTGAAAATAAATTTTTAGGTAATTTATATTAGCTTTATTTCTATTCAAAAACCATCTTGATAATTCAGCATGTTTAAGGGGCCCGTCTACATAGCGCCTTAGCAGCCGTTCAACCTCATGGACGTAGAGTTTTCCCCCACAAAAGCGGGATTGGATCAACCCCTGTTGTGGAGAAGGTTGTCTATCGCTCTCTCTGTTGTCCTCTTGGCTCGGTCTTGCGAATCCTTCAATTTTCCACAACACTGGCTGCATATTTGCGCAGGACACGTATTACAAGAACAAGATTTCCTCAAAATTTTCAGTTGTTACAAGGTACAAATAGTCAGAGGATCGTAAGCTAAAGGATAGATCTACTAAGGTTAAATGGTTTTAAGTAAAAATAACAAAAATAATGACATTACACAAGCCGGAAAAGGCACTAATTTGGAATGTTAAGGCCGTATTTTCTAATTACTTAAGAAACTGATAGAACTGAAACCATTAACCCTTAGTGTGAGGTACCTTAATATATTTTATTTGTCAAACACAAAATCTCATGACTAATATTTTCTGTGAAAAAACTATTCTCCTGAACCTCTACATCACAACTTTCATGGCAGGTAGGCGGGCCCCTTAAGGGATAAGACATAATTTTTTTAATGCCTTTAGAGGTTAAATGTCATAAAATTTTTAACTGTTAGGAATATGCGTTAAGCTTCTTACTGAAGAATAAATTTGATATCTCAACGGGTTTAAGAATTACTCAGGTTTTTATCAAAATCACACTGTACGGCTTTTTACCCCTTAATTTTTGATTTTCGGAAAATTAAAAAATTTAGTAATGTGTGTTTTTATTAACTTCATTCTGAAACATAAATCACCTTGATATCTCAACAGGTTGAAGTGCTATCGACGATTCAGTAAAAACACATTTTGTTCCTTTTCACCCCATAATTTTCAAATTTCGAAAAATCCCTGCTTAGTGCACCACTACACTCTAAAGGTAAGCTACCCTTAAAGTTTTTTGTTTCTAAGACCAGTGGTTTGGGTTGGCCCGGATAAGTGAATCTGTCGGGGAGTAGTGTTTCGCTTTTATATAGTACACATACACACACACACACGCATACTCTCTCTTTCTTTCTTTTATAATATACAAAAACTTCTGTTAAGATTATTGATTGGGGAGATGTTTACACTGGTTTTATGCTCCAGGGAAATTTTCATGTTAAAAATAGTAAAGATGATTGCAAAATGGCTTAAAGAAAATTTTAACCTGTGCTCACTTTATTGTGAACTATCTATCATAATTAGAGCACAGAATAACAATAATTTTTAATTTTTTTATTACTTTTTCATTTAGATGTTTTAAAAATGTTGTAACAGTTTTTTTTTTTTTTTAATATTGTTGATGTGCCACTTAAATGAAAGCACGAAAATGTGTCCAGGTGCCAAATATTCTCACACATGCCACTTCAATCTTTCTCATATATGGTAATGGTACCACTACACAGAAAAGCCTGCCTCAGCGGTTGCAAGCTGTGAGCAGACACTCCTCTCAGGGCGAAAAGTAGGTGGGTTCGGAAAGCACATGGTGAGTCACAAATCAAATCCAGAGGCATCCATGACACTCCTAGGTTTTAATTAGCTAATTCTGCTCCCAAGCACATCTATTGCTTTTTACAATTCGTTAGTGGTTCACAATTCTTAACTTTATAATAACTTATACATTTTCGTTTCTTTCTCCGGCGTCAGCGTGCCGTTACACTAAAAGACTCAGCATTATACAAATAAAAAGATTAAATGACGTCCCGAAAGCTGCAGTTTGGACGCCAGTGCTCAAAAGATAAACAGCAGAAAAGCTAGGTCACTGATGTCACGTTTCTGCATGAGAAACAAAACCTCTAGCCCACCGATTTCCTCCATTGTAGTCTCTATATCCACTCACTCGTGCAGCCGGTAGGAGAGTGTCGACAAGGACCACCTATACCTCAGTGGCGCTGGCATCCTCTCGAGCAGCTTCCGGTCGTCGCAAACCACGTCCAAAAAATTATATTAATAAAAAAACAAAGCTTACCCTACAACTTAAAAATTAACAAATTAAATATTGGCAGCAAACTTCTGCTTATCAAAATACGTGATGTATTAAATGAAAACATATAACACTTGGTGTCGTGGCACACTATCGCCGCTATATATGCCAGAAAGGCCTAGACCAAAACAAGATCATAATGGTACACTCCCAAGCTGAGTTATGACAGAGTTATTTAGATAATATGTTACAAATTTTGCGAGTGTTTGCTTGACGCTAAACTGAAGGCTATTGTAAAAATAATCGTTCTAATAAGTCACCTTAACTGTTTGACTATTGGTTAAGAACAGTATACAAGCACCCTCCATTTGAGGTTATGTCAGTCAACTTGACTACTGATTGGCTTTGGAACATAGTTTGCATATTAGAATAGCCATATAGGGTTTTAAACTCTGTTCACCATCAATATTTGAAATATAAATTATATTCACATTACACTGCTGTTCAGAAAAAAAAACTTTAAACAGTAGCTTGAAGTTAGGCCTACACTCTGACATCTCACTAAGGCATGTCCACTCACATGGTGGGTGAGCCAGGCCGATGAATAATCCCCCGACGGAGCAACATTGTCACACTGTGGGTGGAAAGCTATCTAAACACTCTGCTGAAGTAGCCAGCATCTGATCTGTATTAAACACCCAACAGCTTCCCCTGCAAATGCAGCAGCCTCGAGTACTACCAATACAAAAGGTTTAGCCCATTTTGTGAAACTCTGCCAATAGATAGAATTAATGTAGTGTTGATATGATTGGGCACTTTACAATACATAATGTTTTTATTTATCTCCTTAAGTGGAGCTGTTTCACTAAACAGATCATGTGTCAACCAAGCATTTGTTGTTGATATAGAAGTGAAAAATTGGAGAAAAATTGGTATGTACTATTATGTTTTATCATACATAGCGAAAGGAGACTTGCTTTATTGAGGTTTGTTTTGGCAGGGCTCTGGGCTGCTGTTCCATGTTCCTCTCTTTGTTTTAAAAAATAGCCTTCATATTTTGTTTGACGTTTAGATTCTGGTTCTTCTGGGGAAAGATTGTGTTTTACCCGTTAGCTGTGCTACATTTCTGTTAGTGGGATGCTCTAGCACTTACGCATGTATGTATCTGTGTACCTCTGTGTATATTTTTAACGGCATTGCATTACATTTTACGATACAATCTACTCCCACCTGCAACACAAAATGTTATTTTGCGTCGCAAATTGCTACACAGTGTTCTGATTTTTATTGTGAGTTTTTGAAGTACAACAGAATAATTTAATTTATGAAAATAAAAACCATTGTAATTTTTTGTTTTATTTGTAACACTATGTACATACCGTATTACTATTTTACTTATATTACAGAAAAAACAGATTCAAATGTTTTGTTTGCTACATATAGAAAACTACGGGTCCGTTAGTCAGTTTCATCTTGATCAATCAATATGTGACGACACTCAATTCGGCCTGAAGATGTACTGAACATAGGTGTTTACAAAAATAAACCTCTGTCACGTGATTAAGTTTGTGCAAAAACCACAGTTTATCCAGGTTGTGATGAAATGTATTAAGGCTCTTTATCCTGGTTGTCATGAAATGTATTAAAGCTCAGTTCTTTATTTTTGACATAATTAGCATTCTTGACAATCACTTTGTAAATGCCTCGACTTAAAATTTTACTCTATCTGGGCTAACCGAGTGACTTTCATCAACGCTTATGATGTAACAGCATCGAGAATTCCCTGA
>PNEQ01012508.1:0-30616 GCA_003012365.1 Medauroidea extradentata
TTGCAGTTGTATCGTTTCTGGCACGTGCAGGCAACGTGCTGCTAGGTTTCCTCTGCAACGTTGCTACTGAAACATTTCTGGCACGTGCAGGCAACGTGCTTATAGGTTTCCCCTGCAACGTTGCAGCTGTAACATTTCTGGCACATGTAGGCAACATGTTTATATAGTCTGTGACGAACTTAGCACATTGTAACGTTGTAGCAACGTTTCCAGCACCACCTGTGCTGTTAGGGGATCTTGGTTTGAGTCGGGGCCTGTCTAACTCCTAATAGACTTTCCAGGTCTGTTCCCGGGCACTTTCGCAACCATCTCGTCGGCCGTTCTCAGAGGAAGGGTCCTCTTCAGGCCTGCCCAGCATGCGAGCAACCAACACCAGTACGAATCCAACCCAAACCAGTCACGGCAGAGAAACTTACCGTGGTGCTAACCTGGCCGCCCGTAGTACTACCTAATTTCCATGGCATTTGTGGGTTTTCCAGCCTGACCGTCTGAGTACTACAAGATCACCTTTTGGTGGTGCACCAACCGTGGGGGGGGGGGGACCACCCTTACAGCCGCACGGCTTGGTCGTGTGGCTTGTTTCCTCAGACCGCATCAGATTCGTCCATTTCCATTACCCTTGATCTCCCACATGGAGATCTAGGCTTTTGGGCCCCACCAGCCTGAGCGCTAGGACATACAAACGGACAAACGGACAATGGAAAGTAGATTTAAAGAAAAAGAAGAATAGCCTTCTGGGTCCTGCATACGTGCGCAAGTTATTGTGGTAGCCGTTTGCACAGGCCGCCGAGCAGTGTGCAGAGAGTCGGCTGTTACCAGATTATTCGAAAACTTCTCAACGCACATGAATGATGTCTGATTAGGAATACTATTCGACGATTACTAAATGTGTGTATACCAATTTCTGGTTCAACAGTAATCATTAAAGCACGTTGTAAAGTGGCCAAAATGGCACAAATGGGTGTTTTAGCGGGGTTTTTGAGCATTGAAATCTTTCTACAGAATCTTCTATAGGGTACAGATGTGTACAACTCACCTTTTTCTTCCAAATTACATCATATCTATGTCTCATAGAGGTGTGTTGTCGGCGAGAAGACCGCACGCCAGTTAGTTACTTGCGCCTAGAGGCTAGGGTAATGAGTAGAGACATGACTGGATTTGATTTCTTGGACATACTCCATTGCAAATTGAATGACTGTCAATGAAAAACTAAACAAAATGCAAAATTCGTGTTATCATTTGGTAGCAGACTAAACTTCACTTTCCCACACATATCGGAGCATAATCTGCGATTCAGTTGGCCATGAACCTTTATGCATGGTCATTTACGTGTGTTACGTCTTTACGGAGATTTGCCTCTCTACAGTTTAATCATCCTCCGCGGCACGTCACGACACTATCGGCCAGCGGGAGATGTCAAACGATTCTATAGCCACTTGGAGTCTAGTCAGCTGTCAGAAAATAACGCGAATTTTGCATGTCTCTAGTAATGAATGATATGCATGCTTTCTCGAACTTCCACCTTCCGCATTTGTACGTCTCGAACGCGCAAAAGACGTCCACATAGTTAGCAATTTGAAAAAAAATTAAATTTTTTTTTTTTTTACTTTGCACAAGAGATCGCAATTTTATTTTTAATACTTTAATTTCCAAAGATATATTAGTTAATTTTAGATCTCTATTACTGTATTGATGATTTATTCTAGTTTGAAACAATTTAAAATGAAATATATTACGTTTTAAATGCAAAAAATGGACATATTTTTGTTAAATAGCTGTTGAAAGTCACTGCAACTTAGTCTATAAAAAAAGCACTGCCCAGCATCGCCTTCATTTATGTACAACCGCACATGGGACGGCAAATAATAATCCGTGACATATCCGATACCATATCAGGACGTTTAGGAATATGGCGCACATTAGGTCTCGACCCTTGCTTTTCTGGATCCAGAGATGGTAGTACATTATTCCTGTCCCAACCGGTACACAATACATTACTGCTTGCCTGCCGAAAATCGTATTTAACAAAACGAGAGTCAACAAACACAAGAAAATAGTACATAAAGTAAAACTTAACAACGACGAGAATGTTAAGTGATAAGCTACAAGCTTTTCAAAAACATAAAACTATTAATAATCAAGAAAATTATGATTTTGTAGTTTGCTATATACAGGATTTAGTATAAGTTCCTTGATCTTCAAGAGCATGAGTGTAGTTGGCTCAGGAGACAAGGTGCGCGATCAATAATTTTTTTTTTCTGTTTCGAATCCCAGTTCGTACAATTTTTTACTGTTATTATAGTACGTACAATATTATTAGTAGTAGTATAGTTCTTTTAATTTTAGGAAACATCGTTTCTACACATTAAAATAACATGATATTCGACCATTACGATTTTATAATCAGTTATTGGTAAAGTGTATAAACTAATTGGTTTTCGCTACAAATAACATACAATACATGCATAAAAATAATTTTTTAGTGGTTTACGCTGTGTTAGAAATTTCTTACTTTATCTGTACAAACCTTAAAATTACAAATATTGTGTCTAGAACAATACAAATTTGTCGGCACATTCAAATGCACATATCTTATTTGTTGTTTTTAGATATTAAAATGATACAGTTCTAAAATTAATTTTCCAGGATAATTTTTACCACTCATAATAACAAGTTATTCTCAATTTAAATGTACTAATGTGTCTTTGCTTTTAATTTTGATACGTGTAAAATAACAATAATGCAGTATAAACATTATTAATATAGGCATTCTAATTCGTCCACATTGCCCTAATCATGCAAAAAAATCGTAATTATTAAACATTTTGCACCACAAAAAACATGTTTCTTTAGAAAGTACTAAAAATCTTGGATGTATTTACTATCAAAACATTGTAAAATAAAAGCACATTTCAGACATTGATAGGCAACATTTTTTTTAACAGCTCGCGTGCTGTATCAGTGTTATTCTGAAGCCTTCGAAAATTGTCAAAACCACCTTTTTATTTAATATATATTACAAAAACAAAAGGTAAGGTATGTAAGCTTTACTGTTTCAAAATGAAATAACTGGATACAACCGAAGTTTCGACTGAAGCATGAATTTCACTTTGCTAGAGAGATGTGTTCAATGAAATGAAAGAGCTTTTGCTTGAAGTTTGATCAAGTAATAGCCTATGACAAATAAAAAAAACTTATCGGTTTAGTGCGTTGTGTATAGAGGGCTATGAGAGACCTAATTTATGTGCCATTGTTACCGTGAAAAACCTAAGTTTTTAGTGTTTAGTTGCGGCGTAATAATGTATTATATTTAATAGTGATTGCGAATTATGTTTTGAATATAATTCCACGTGTCCGAATGATATGCTACTATAACATTTCAGGTTATGATCTGCAGAAAAATGGAAACACTGCGATCGCATGGCTACTGTACCTACTGTTTGAACTTTTAACAAGAAACAGATACTGAATATTTTAATTGTCACCTTTATAATCCGTGATTTATGTCTCTTCGTTACTGTAATTATTTTGTAAACAAATTCAAATGCTAAATAATAAGTTTCAAAAGTACAAAGTTTAACATGTTCTTGTTATAGCCATGGTAAATCAGCAGCGCTCATCGTCGCCTTCATTTGTTTCTAGTTTCGCGCGGGGCGGCGAATAATAAACCGTAACTTACCTGACACCATCTCCGGACACGGCGCAAACACGTCTAGGAATACGCTCAGCGAGTTTGGTCTCTGCCATTGCTTTTCTGGCGCCTGAGATTGCAGTGCTTATGTAGACCCTAACTTATTGTTTAGGAATACCGGCCTTAGCATGTTAACGTATTTGCGTGCAAAAATATAAATGTTGTGTTTTAAAACATTCACATCACGTAGTGTGCGTGTGTGAGACACAGTTCGTAAACTCTTACCTTCTTATGTAGGTACGCTAAATGTTGGTTGTGAATCTAGCTTTAAGTATTCATAAGAACGTTAGAATGTAATTTTAGTAATACTTTTCAAATACTTCTTCTTTTTGTCATAAGTGATTTTATTTGTATTGTTATAAAACTTTCAATGTTTTCCAATGTATTGCTGTTATTCTTACCAAAATATTTTTTATACCCATCTAGGTTCTAAGTTGTGAATACAATCATAAAAACTTTGTATACATTCGTGTACGTACGTTAAGTGTGGCTGTGAACCCACATTCACTTTGCACCACTGAAAAGGTTTTGGAGAAAAAACATCTTAAATTGTAGATGTTATTTCATGCTTTAGATCCAGTCATCACATTTTGGCGAACTATAGATGGGTAAGATATTTGAAAATATACACATTTTTGCTATGGAACCATACTAGGGCATTTAATGCTTTACATTAAACCGTAAAGCTGTTTTCATAGTAGCGCGATATGACGCCCAGCATAGAGCGTCAACCAATCAGAGTCTTGACGCTAGCGACTGGCGTCGCGAACATTGCACGAGTGGCCGACATTGAATTTGACGTTCATCGTTCGCGGCGGATACAAAGAAGAACAAATGTTGTTTACATTACAACACTCATGCAACTATACTTCAGGTTTGATCAAAGTTAAAGGTGAATTTTCTGTTAATAACATTTAATTAAATAATATACCGTAAAATGGGCAGTGGCGGATACAAGAGGGGGGATTGGGGAAACCCCCCTTCCAAGAGACCAGCCTTGTTTATTCAAACTATTGAGAATATAGTAGGTGTTATGAACTTCGCAATATATTCTAAGAAACTGAGTGTAAATTCTTTGAAAATGTTCCAATTTGTGTCTGCTGTGTGTTAAACATTAAGGCGGCCGACTACCTGACGCTTCAAATAGGTTTTTTTCCACGAAAATATTCCATGTGTGCCCATTGTGCTAACGTACGAAAAGAAACTTCAGATAAGGTCGGAACCTCACTGTTAAGACGCAACGCTCATTAAAAACACCGTTTCTAAGCCCTCCAACATGACCAAAAAACGGCCTTTTCAGACTGCGGTATTTAAAAATATACTAGCAGGATGTACGTGAAACTCAGATTGCGACTTGTACTGAACTTAGTTGCACGCTTTCTACCAATAAAGTTACATGATCACCACTTAGTGTCCCGTAGTAAAAACGTTAGGCGGGAACCTTGCACGCTATTTCAGAGCTTGAGTCGTTGAGGCAACGCGGCATTTGATGCGCGCTTCAAGGTCGACCTTATGTCTCCGTCGCTTTTGAGCCTCTCACGCGCGGGTAAGGGGTGCCCTAAATGTTCGAAATCTTCTCAAAGTGCACCATTTTGCATCTTGAAGTCAAAATTTTTCCAGGGGAAGACCCCCGGACCCCCCCCCCCCCCCCCCCCCCCCCCGCTTTAAATCGGCCAACCGGTGCTAGCAAAATTATATCCTTCTCCCCCCTCAATACCATTCTGGATCCACCCCTGAACATGGGTATACTTTGCACCAGCATGGGTAACTTTGCACCACCAAATATATTTTTGTATAGGACTTTTAGTGAAGGTAAACCATATGGCGGCTGGGTATGGTAAAAATATAATTTGATATACTCAGATGATGATAACTAATGTTTCACCAATCAACACACACAGAAATATTATTGGTAGTGCAAAGATACCCATGCTGGTACAAAGTATACCCAGTTTACGGTACCGATATTCGTGTAAAGTGTGTATATATTGCATAAGTTCATTTTAAAAAATGAATATGTTAGCCTTACTTTATTTTTCGGTAGGAAATATAAACTCTGCTATTAGTTTGATATTTATTTATCAAAATTGTTGCGAGCATAAACAGATTATCACCTCGTTGTTTTCCGTTCACGTTTCTTTAAAGTACATTTACAATTACTAAGTTATTTGTTTAGGCAATAGATGACAGCACAAGTTCGTGTCACTAGCGGCCGGCGATATTTCATCGCTCTATTACCGAAGCTGTAGCAGGAATTCGTCGCTGGCGGCAAGCGTCGAGCGTATCGCGCCGCCGTATTGCGAAAACCGCTCAACAGTAAAACTTAGTTTATTCTTCACTAAATGCATGAAACCGAATTTTCAATGGCTGACAGGTACAACATTACTCTTCATACCTTGACTTCAAATTAACTGTTTATTGTTGTCATCAAGAGTTCCCCCACACAGCACACAAGGTTTCAGAAACACATCAGAAATGTTTCTTTGAAACATTTGTAATATTTCAGTAACATAAAAAAACATTCTAGGAACATTTCAGCTATGTCTCAGCAATCTAGATATGTCTTCTTTCAGACACATTTCAGTGTAAAGTTTCAGATACATTTCAGTGAAATATTTCAGATACATTTCCGTGAAATTTTTCAGATGCATTTCAGTGAAATGTTACAAGATATATTTCGGTGTAATGTTTCAGATATATTTCAGCTTAATAATTCAAATAAATTTCAATGAAATATTTTTGGTACATTTTTTTTTGCGGAAGCATTACATTGTAAAGCCAGTGGTGGAATTTTGCAGTGTAATGATGCAGAAGTTACTTCCTTGAAGGTCAGAAGGAGGTGGAGTGAAAATTTCGAAGTACTTGCCTCTGATTAACACTTACTGCAAGCCTATATGTATGTAGTGCTTCAGGAACTTTAGGGCATTACAGACCAGTAATTTTTCAGCAAATGCCCGCTGTTAGGTGAGTCAGTAGAGCAGACGGGTATACTAATAATTTATCTACACTGACTTGCATTTTTATAACACTTATTTAAAACAGAATCTTGTAACTATACTATTACCAGACTGCCATCCCTCAATATACACGCTTTATAAATTTAAGTGGTTTGTATTGCAGTATTGCTATCTAAGAATCTTATATCAATAAATATATAATGGTCTCCAACCACAAATTGCATTATCTCACTGCAAAAATTTTAACAAGGATCTACACAAAACTTTCTAAGGCAGGAGTCTTCAACCTGTAAGACAGTGTGGGCCGTATTCACAGTATGAGTGATGTCCGCGGTCCAGTAACAACTACAGAGTTACCACAACGTGTATATAGTGTTCAGGTCACAAATACTTTAAATTAATTTTTTCATGCAAGTTATAATTATTTTAAAAATGTCTGTGGGCCACGACAAAGACCTTCGATTCCCGTATTTGGCCTGCAGGCGAGGCGTTGAAGACCTCAGACCTAAGGTCTTTTTATTTATCTGTACTCTTGTAAGTTAGCACAGGAAAATCTACGCGCCCTTGTTACCTCGCCTACCGTCGCCGTCACTCCCAGGTACGTTACGACAAACCCTTCTGGCCACCTGGCTACACCGGAGGCGACGAGCACCTGCAGCCAGGCCGGTACCACCCGACAGACACTAACTGTCCTGTGAATGCTTACCGCGAAGCCTTGATAAAGCTACTGCCGATAACTAGTGTCTTGCGTCTTGAAATCGGAGCATACTAAAGTGTAACGTCTGTTTGGAACAACCTAAGCATCTAACTATAGTGTATATATATTACGCCATGTCGCACTACAAACATGTTTCGGCCACAGGGCCTCATAAGGACTTTGAAGCCAGTTGAAAGCGAAGGAATATTATTTGTTTTATGATATAATTAAAATATTATTTTGTATTCATGTGGGTGGAATTTCAGGTTTGGCGCGCCCGGGCAGCCGACGTTATTCCTGTCGCGCCAAAACTATGGAGTCTCCCCAACGGGCCCACAGGATGGTCGCGTACCATGCGGCTCGGCGGACCACAACTTTCTCAACCATTTACTTAGTCTTCAATAGCGTAATTCTCAGCTTGGAACCTTTTTGCTTGTCTTTTCGTCCGCCGAATACGCCATCTCCCAGTGAGACACTCG
This sequence comes from Medauroidea extradentata, assembly GCA_003012365.1. Taxonomy (NCBI): domain Eukaryota; kingdom Metazoa; phylum Arthropoda; class Insecta; order Phasmatodea; family Phasmatidae; genus Medauroidea; species Medauroidea extradentata. The sequence continues at coordinate 7,825 of PNEQ01012508.1, forward strand.
CCCGACCGGATTTTTCACATCAATTATTACTCTCCACACCCGAGAGGTGTTTTCGTATAGTGAGTTAGTCAGCGCGGGGCTTACAGCCGCATGCCCACCTCATTCGTGTAGCCCCACATCACATTCAGGGTATTACAAACGTGTGGACTTGAATTGTATTTGTTGTGTACTTTATTTAACGTACCAGCGTCCCGGGTAACTTAAGGTTAGCGACCTACATTCGCCTTTATCCGCATGCACCCAAGAGTAATGCTTCAGTGTCAATTGGTCTTTGTATATTATCAGTATCATGTATAATTTATGGGCGTACTGAACCGCCTTAGAGTCCAGCTTAACTTCAGTGCTCTTGACTTTGTGTGATGTTGTGGCATGGAACGGCCCTTAACAGTTCCAACGTGTATTTAAACCAAACTCCATTCACGACAACGGATGCAGGGAATTAGCCTGGCTGTCAACCACGACCCTGACGATCCAACGAGTCTCGTGCTGGCCCGAGAGCCAACCGCGAAGGCCAGCTGGCGCCAATTATATTTACGCAACTACCGCGAAGTTCCGATCCCTGTAGCTCCACGCAAACCATACTTTGCTTACTTAAGTTACAGTTAATTTATACGTTCCTTCTAAGCACTACTTTTCACTAGAGAAATTATCAAGTGTAAAATGCACGTCCTGAATACGGTCGAGGCGGGTGACTTTGTTCAGAGATGGTGACTTTGTACCATAACACTTCTGAATAAAAAATATATCAATTTATTGTAGTTATTATTTCCTTTCTTGAGGGTACTTAAATTGCGCTCAGTTGGTACGGCATTCTGCCAACACTGCATTTGAATCTATTCATTGTCATTTGTTTTGAAAATGGCCACTTCTTGTAATTGACTGAACTGCTGCCATATTTATTAGTGTATTAAAGTGTTGTAATAAAACATATTAGTTTTATTATTCAAGGAGTTGTTCTATTCACCCTTGGCTCTGCTACAAGGTTAGGATATTGGTAAGTGCCCAACATCGAAGTCTTTAACGCTGAAAGAATGGTTAAATTTTTTTATGACTGAGACAGACAATTGAAAGGAAATAAAGAAATATTAGAACTGGAATGTATATGGGAGAAACTCTTAAAGGTATGAAATAGTGAAATTGATTTACAATTTGAAAGTGAATGAAGAAAATACCTGACAATTTACACATACATATTTTTACTCGCGCTTATGAGATTAATGCCATTAATTTCGCATTCATGTTGCGCGTCGCATATGTTGTTTGTTGTTGGTGAAAAGTGATCGTCTCTGCTGCACGAGGTCTTCCATCTTGAATGATGTTAACTCTGACTAATGGAACCATGCCCTACGAGTAATGTTACAAGCTACTGGCTGTACCGTAACCTTCTACAGTTACCTTTCGTTAAGGGACTTGACATATTTTAAAAAAATGGAAAACGTCAACGTAATTTAAGGTGAGAAAATTGTATCTCTTGGTTTTTATGTCGAGACAAAAAACAAAGTCAATGCACGAACTATAAAGTGTAGATATCCTTTACCTCTCAAACGATATTTGTTAGTGCTAGCAAAGACATGTGAAATGTTATATGAATGCGGTTGAAAACAAAACATTTAGTATGGTCACTAGCAAGAAAGTAGGACTTGATATTAGATAACAATAATGATAAAACTTATGTTTATAACTGGAGTAAGTATACGAATAGCAGTAGCCGGAAGAAGGTGATATTTCAATAGTAAAATGGTAACATCTCTTCCAGTGAAGATGGAAAATATTCGTGCATGTTCTTACTACAAGTAGGCATTTATGAAGAAAACATCTGTACATGAGAATTAAATCGGATTACTTCAAAGCGTTTCTTTGTACTTGTTATGTGTATTAGTGAGAAAACTACGACATCTGGTTTGTTCAAAGCAACAACTTGTAAAGGCATACGGGTTAGTATTTGAGAAGGTCTCTTCCCTCTAGCTATAAGTCGTCATTTAAGATAATTGTAATCGTTATATAACTACGGTTTAGCTTCGTGAGAATCGACGTTAACCCCTTCTAGACACCAGTGCAACTAGTGCGACAAGTTATTTGTGTATGTATATGCTGTGAGCAGACAAGGAATAAGTAAATGTAAAACTAACCCATGTCGTACAACATATCGATGTGGTAAGAACTGTAGACTGTATGCACGAATATATTATAAGTACATGTCATGATATTGTCCCTGCAAAGCAACAAGATTCGATGACAGAATGAACTTACGAGGAAATTGAACCTACTACGAAAGATGTGTTAATGACGAAGCCATTAGAAACTTCTGTATGTGAACAGCCCGGAAAATATGTTAATGCCGTCAAGATACCCATGTCGATTCTGTAATCGTACATGTTGACATAGTAGGCCAGACAGCATGAGACGAAAGACACGTATGAATAAGGACGGTTTGGTTTATTTTACACTACAGTATTAGAAGTGTGGGCGCAAGTTCAAATGTTTTAATACATCTACCAGTCAATGAAGAATGTGTCACGATGCTTACGGCAAACGTGTTAATAGTTAAGAAGCTAAATCATCTACGGTTGTTTTTGTTATGGATACTCATAATAAAAATATCATCGTACTGAGGTAGTCTGTAGACATATTTTGCAATGAACTCAGCAAGGACTTTTGTACATTTCTTAAAGAGTATGAAAGAAAATTCAGTTACTAAACCGGTAACATATTAAGTCTCACATTACAGGAAAACAGATTAGCGTACCACTATATTATATTTATGAAATTGGATGGATAAGAGATTCTTGTGTAAGGTTCTGTGGAACGTACTACAACTCACTTCGGAAATAAAAATTGAACAGGAAATTATTTCCTGTAACTAGTGGGAATGGTAGCCGTGAAGCAACATTTTAGCTACATCAGTGAATAAGTTATGATGTGATGTGAGCTCGTGTTGAACAACTTCGACTAGCACTGCGATAGCTTCACCTCTGTTGGCGACATATTCGCCGGTGATGACTACCGTTACGACAATGACTATGACGGCACATAGAACTTCCCTGTCAAAACTGTCAATACATGTGGCTGGGTCAACGAAGCATACATAAAGCTTCTGTTACGAGGCCTTAGTGATCACATTTGCATTGTGACGACACGAAGTTGATGAGTGCACTAAACTAAGGTTTTTTGATGGTTAAGAGTGCGTGGGAAATAAATATCCAAAGAAATAATCAATTGATTTCTACGATTTTTTTGAAGCCAGCATGGATAAAGTACTAAATGAAAATCCTAGATAATGGTATTTGCCAACTTTATGACTAAATATTTATCCAATATTACTAATTCGTTACGCGTGATCTCTTGCGTCGCAATTAAATGTACGAGGTTCCGGCGTCAGAGACTGTGCCTCAGGAGATCGTAACACTGGATACAACTTTGTTTAAAACGTTGGCTAAAACTATTGTCTAGGATTGCTATCGTTAAATTTTCGCATATTGGCTTCAATAAACCTACAGTTATAGATTAATGATTTTAGCGTTGAAATATGTACCACACCCTCTTAATCAGGCAATATAAGGACATGACTGTAATTATTTGAAAGTGAAGACTGAATATATTTTCAAGGGATGCGGTGTTTATTTTACAAGTATGAACTTGATTCTAGATTACATGTAAATAAAATGGGATAATTGGCGAAACAAGAGTTTTTATTTAGCCTGGACGTTTGACGAGAATAATTATTACGAATTAAATATATTTTTGTGTAAAATGGTAAAGACAGGCTAGAAAATTGTAATGTACGAAACTGAAATATTTGATCTGGTATGGATGCTGGCCAGTGATATGAGATTTTATTATGCTATTTGCATAGCGGCGAGTTGTCGTGTATACGTAACTGATCGCTAAGCAGAGAGAAAGTTATATCTGCATATATGTACTGTAGACGAGTGTAATGAACAGTTCGGACAAGCACTGACAGGATCGTCGTAGAATGAATATAGTTTAGGGGGGAGGGTGAGGGCGAGGGTGCGGATTTGTAGGGACGGTGTGTTTAGCATGAGTAGTACGGATATGAAATGACATGTGAGTTTCGCCATGTCCCCCTTTACCTTGTGACATACCCTGGAGCCTCTCTCCTCCATCATTATGGCATAAGTTCCCTTTTGCTTACCCCTCTCCCCCCGGCAGGCTCACCTCTAGAGACATCTTCTCCTCCCGACTTCAGGAACTCGAATGACCCCAGTAGCAACCAACATTGGGCCAACTGTGAAAACTGGTTGGAACCGTTGGTAATATGTTGTGTTGAAAACACACGTAAATACAATGTTGGCCCAACGCAGTATGCCAACAAATATGTTCAAAACCAGATTATTATTGCAGTGAATCAGCAACATTTTGAAAACAGTACTAATAAATCAGGAAATGTATGAACACACTGGAAGATCAAAATTTTGTTATTTGAATTTTGTTGGTTGAATGTTGGCAGCAAGTTGGCAAACACACAGCTGGGGTTTAGTGTGTATAATTACATTGGGCCAACTGTATACAATAAAAATTTTGCACAAAGAGTTCCAGGTAAAGTTTTTAATGTAGGGAATTACCCATTATTGAAGTTTGTGAAGCGATTGAATTGCTTTATTAAAATAATTAATTTTATGTGGTAATTATTTAGTTGGTTTGATGTTGGCTCAATGTTGTAAATCCAACTGTTGGTTATAGGTTGTGCCAGTATGTTGGCCCTACACTGCATACCCCACATTATGCCAACCACAGAAAACCTTAAGTACGAAAGTTAGTTGAGCGTTGGTAGCTAGTTGGTAATCTTTGCAATACTTTGTGTTGGAAAACTCGCGTAAATACAACTTTGGCCCAACATAGCCTTAGTAGCAATCGACGATGGGCCAAAGTTGAAAAATAGTTGAAGCCGTTGGAATAACGTTGTGTTGGAAAACACACATCAACCCAACATTGGGGCAACGTAGCATGCTAGCAAATATGTTCGAAAATGTATTATTATTGCAATGAATTAGCAACATTTTGAAAATAGTTATATTAAAGTAGAAAATGTCTGAACATTTTGGAAGACCAAAATATCCAGCTTGAGGAGGGGGCCAAAATAGGTGTGTGCAAACAAGTCTCCCAAATAAATACAACCGACAAAGAAGCCATCAAGTTAGGCGACCGTAATGAGACTATGCCAGAACCACTCAAGGAACTACTGACTAGAACTGGAGAAAACCTGAACTGGAGACAAGAAAAGGCTGTGGTAGAACTTCTGAAGAAAAACAAGAAAACTTTTTCATGTGGGCCACTGGACCTTGGCAGAATATACACGCTGCACAACATCACATTGATACAGGAGAAGCTAGGCCAATCAAGCAACCCCCAAAACGACTGCCTCTGGCTACATAAGAGACTGTGGCTGGCATTTTGGAAGAAATGAAGGACTTAGCTGTGATCGAGCCGTCGGTCTGTCCTTGGTCGTCACCTGTTGTACTAGTTAAGAAGATGGCCCCAGAAGATTCTGTGTGGATTACCACCAGCTGAAATATGTGACCAAAAAGGACTGGGCAGGGAGAAGACAGTGTACTCTGTGCAAGGAAAAGGAACTTGGCAATTCAAAATCATGCTGTTTGGGTTATGAAATGCCCCCGCTACCTTCGAACGACTAATGGAAAACATCCTACCGCTAGACATTTGCCAAGTTTACTTAAATGACACAGTGGTCATTGGCAAAACATTTGAAGAGCACCTTACCATGTAAGATTCAGTGTTTCAGAAAGTGGCTGCTGCAAAACTGTAGCTGGTTCCCAAGAAATGTCACCTGGTCCAAAAGAAAGTTAAGTTTCCTAGCGCATGTGGTATCAGCTGATAGAATCCAAAATGATAAATAAAACAGGGCTATAAAAGACTGGCCACAACAAACAGACAGGACACATGTGAGAAACTTTCTTGGACTCTGCGCTTATTTTTGGCGGTTTGTACATGGATTTGCTAAAATTACCAAGCCACTTAGTGAGCTTACTGAAGCTAAAAGAAAATTTCTGTGGACCACTGAATTTGAAGCCTCTTTCAGAAAAATAAATTAAAGAGTTCATGTCCCCTCCAGTTTTGGGCTTCCCCGATAGTAGAGGCGAGTTTATATTGGACACAGATGTGAGTGATATAGGCATTGGTTCTGTGCTATCACAAGTTCAAGATGGAGTAGAGAAGCCCCTAGAATATTTCAGCAAAGTGCTGCCGAAACCAGAGAGAAATTAATGATTAATGTGTCACTCGCAAGGAACTATTGGTAATGGTGAAGTCCATATCAAATTTCCACCACTACTTGTATGGCAGACACTTTACTTTGAGAACAGATCACTCTGCTTTACGATGGCTGTTGAACATTACGAATCCTGAAGGACAAATAGCTCGATTGATACATCTTCAATAATACAACTTTGATATACCTGATCGTTACCATAATAATGGAGATGCATTATCCCACAGACCTTGTGACCCAAAACTGTCGCCATCTTTATCGGCAAAAGGAGAACAGCGGGGGACTATGTTATGACAGAACAACAAGGCTTCAGGCATCAACGGTCAATGGGAAGTACTCCAGGACTGATGGCAAGATAAGAGAAGAATAATGAAATTACCTGGACTTGTGCACAATACTGGAATGGAAAGAGCAGGACCACCGGCCAGAAAGGCAGGAGCTATCTGAAAAGAGTGCTACAAATAAGGCATATTGAGCACAGCAGAATTCACATGTTCTGAAGAATGGTGTCCTCTACCGGAACTGGGAGACTGCAGATGGCAGACATGAACACCTACAGTTAGTTCTCCCAGAGAACAAGATCGCAGAGGTACTGAAGGAGCTCCATAATTCAGTGTCAGGCGGGCATGTCGGCATTAATAAGACATTCAAAAATGTTCGCGAACATGTAGACAGATGGTGCAGAATGTTTGACGACTGTACCGCAAAGAAAAAGGGTCAGAGGCCAAGGTCATCTCCAGAAGTACAATGTCGGTGCCCCATTCGAGAGAGTGGAGGTCGACATCTCGGGTCCCTTGCCAGTAACAGAGAAAAACAATTGGTACTTGTTGGTGGTGCAAGACTACTTCACGAAATGGCCAGAGGTTCTTCCCATACCGAATCAAGAAGCCAGCAGTGGCTACTGATACACTGTTTGAACACGTGTTTTCAATGATTCAAGGTTTGGGGTGCCATTGGAGCTTCATTCGGACGAAGGGTGGAATTACGAAGATGTCCTTTGCCATCACCTTAGGATCAAAACCGACAGGATGAAGAATTGCTATGATAGGAATGCATCAGATGAAACATTCCAAGGACAACTGGTGTGGTTGTACAACCCTTAGAGAAATAAGGTATATTGTCTCAAGCTGCAGAAGTATTGGGAAGTCCCTTATGAAATAGTGAAGAAGATCAATGATGTGGTGTTTTGGATTGTTCGTCGAGACTCTAGGGCGAGAGGACCTAAAGTTGTACACATTGACAGATTGGCCCTCTACGATGGACCTGAGGCTGTTCTGTCTGTCCTGGACGAACAGACTTAAGGAGAGGCAGTGTTGTGTGCTGTGCTTCTGAAGGCTTGGTGGACTAGCACATGATTCACAAGCCGGACTGCTACTAGGTGAGAACCCGCAGAAACTATGTCGTGGAGACATGTTTGAACTGCACTTTAACCCTATGAAATCGACTTACGAGGCTCAATTCACACCCGAAGCATGTCGTAGCATCTATTTATAGACCTCTGAAATGCTGTGATTCCCCGACTGTTTCGCAGAGTATATAAGCCCCGAATCGACAGATTTGGAAGAGTCCCCTATTAGTCGTGCTAGAAGAAGGTGATATGTCTGTGGAGAGAGACTAGTGAAGACATCTTGGTGACATCAGAGTCTACTGTGAGGCTGCTGGCACATACCTTCGGAGCAGTATTGGGCGAAACAAGAGGACTGCTCCTGCAGGTCGGTGGACAACAAGGATGTGTGCGATGGAAGTCGAACCAAAGACCTCAAGAGTGAAGACAGTGGTGCACTTGGGGTCTGCGCAGCACATGGTGAGCCATAATCACTTCGGACTGATAATGTTGGTCATTGTCAGTGATTTAAAGACTGAATTTTTATTGTGATTTGTAGTCTTTAATTAATTAATGGTAAACACATTTGTTCATAATTATCAAAGTTAGTTTACGTTTCTGTGGCGCAGTAGTAATTATGTGCATAATAAGAGTGCTGTGAAAGCCATAGTTAGTTACTGTTTTGCGTATTTTTGTAAGCTTTCTGAGCTAGTAAATCAAGAACTTAATTAAACTCTTTTTTTTTCTAACTATAAGACCTCTATCCCAAAGAGCTCAGAGAATTGCCAACAAGTAAATTTTTGCAAAACTTGTAACAATATTGATGCATGAAAATAAAATTCCAAAATGGATGCACACTACCTTTAACGACTTCAAATGACAGTTTCTATCAAGATGGCTTGAGCCAGCGAGAATGAAAGAACATGGCAATGAGCAACAGTATAATTTGTCCTCTCGCTCTTTCGTATCTTTTACGAACAATTAAGACGTGTGACATAGTTGACTAGAAAAACATTTTCCACGTGGTTTTTCTGATGAAATGCTAAAATCGAAATGCTCTGAATTATACTTTGTGCCGAAATTTTAAAATAAATTAGAAAAAGAGTAGAAAATAATGGTCTTCCGGATATATTGAGTGGGATATAAGACCCGGTAGCAGCAGCACACAAACAGCAGAAACACACAGAATTTGAATGTATGTTTAAAAGCCATTGCGTGGCTGCACAGCACATGCACAGGAGAATAGCAAACGATCGATGCACAGTAATTAAATAAATTTTTTATTTTCCTGCACTTTCAGCTGTGGTCTGTGTACAGCCAATGAGGGTGATAAATATACTGTCCAAGTATATTTAAATATTTATGATGTGTAATTTTTTCAGTCACACACAAAAGGCAATCACCAATATTTATACTTTATTTAGTTACGAAAGTAGGGAATAAAGCTATCTAAAACAGAATTCCTAAAAAGGATTTCATATAATTTCAGATGCTTCTGTATTTTGTGTGAAGTAAGCATTATTTACTGTGCTCTGTGTGTGTTGTACTTCTAACAGTAACTGTGTTATTACGAATGTAGCCTAAGCCGTAAACAATATGATGGTTATTTTGTCGAGCAGCTGAAAAACAATTTTTTCAACTGGTAAGCCTAGACCTACTGTTTACAATACGTCATATTTCATCTCCAAAGAAAATTCCAACAGCTAACTGCCCAATGTGATTCGATTTAAAAATTCCACCAAATACAATATATTCTTTCGATTTTACTGCTGACTGTGCATTGTGAATCCGGTCTTACCTGCTGTTTCTGATTTAGCAGGATCACTTTTGTTTGGCTCACTTTCGGTGACAAATTCGTGTTGCTTCAGTTTTTTTAACCACTTAACTAAACTATTATTATTTACTCTCTTCATAATGCCACATATAAGCATCTTACATTGTAAAGTCAGCTTCAAAGCAACACCTGTAACGTGCACCACTTCACCTTCTGGCAGGCTGAGACAGTGAAAGCCAGTAAGTTAAGAACACTAAATCACAAAACTGAGGGTTGTACACAGGTACAATAAGAGTCATCTAGTGTCACAATTTTGAACTATATGCTTAAACATAATTCTCACTTGCCAATAAGAGTTCAACAGCACCCATGTTTTGCCTATATTTAAATATATGCATTTGAAATATTTTCTGTACAGAGTAACAGATTTTCCAGTCTCTGACACTCTTTGGAATGTATTAAAATTACACAATGATAAATTTTCAGATAAATTACATATTGTTTCTCATTTTATTTTATATAGGCCTAGTTACAATTTACTGGTCATTGGTTTGAGGGGCCTGTGACCTAGTACCCCCCCCCTCCCTTTAGTTGCACCTACGTGCAAACCACACACACAAATGCTTAACACCAAAATCAGTTGTACACACCAAAAAGTTGGTGTTTTTGTTAGTGTGTTTTTCCACCATGGAACAGTATCCAACAAAACACAACAGGAACACACCACACTACAGGAACCAACACGAAATAACAGAACCCAACAACCACAACAGAACCCAACAAAACATAACATATAGCAAAAAAACACGACAAAAATCAACAAAACACACCATAAACATACAAATTACAACAGAAATCAACAAAACCAAAACAAGAACCTACAAAACAAAACAAAACCACACAAACAACAGAAACCAACAACGCAATGTGACTGACCCAATGGAAAACAACAGTATACAATAGAAAACAATAAAACCCACAGTATAACACAGATTCTAACAAAAAATAACTGAATCCAACAAAACAAGAACAAACAAAACACAACAGGAACCAACAATACAACATAATCTAATGTAAAACAACAGCACACAACAGAAACCAATGGAAATCCAACTGCACACAACAGGAAAAACATTAAAAACCAGTCGGACATAACAGTAACCAATGAAAACCAACAGCAAATAACATAAACCAAAGAAAAACCACAGTAAACAGCAGAATCCAATGAAAATCAACACACAACAGAAACCAGTATAATCCAACAAATTGTAATATGCAACAAAACCCAACACAAATCAACTAAAATATCCCAGTTGCAGCTAACAGAAACCACAAGCATCTAATGACAGCTATTGGTTCTCCAACAGGAAACATTTGAAACAAAAAAAAATACATTAGAATGTATAATTATTACAACAGAAACCACTGAAATCCCTGTTGATTTCTGTTGTAAATTTTTGGTAGGGTGGGGTCACAGAATCCAGAAGGAGCACCACAGACTACATAATCTTTTACTGTGGAAGCCCTGTCAGCTGGTGCACCAGGAATCAGCCCATGCTCGCTCTTTCCACGGCAGAGGTGGAGTATATAACAACAACAAGGTGTAAAAAAGAGTTGATGTAGATGAAAGCTGTTCTGGAGGAGATCCTGGGAGAACTGCATGTGGACAATCAGAGTGCCTTGAGTGTAATGAATAATCGGGTGTTATACTGCAAGTCGAAACACATTGATGTGCGGGTACATTACATACACGAGAAGGTAAGTAAGGGCCTTGTGAAAGTGCACTACTGTCCCAGTGACAAACATCCGCAGACATATTCACAAAGCCTCTGCAAAGTGTTAAAATTATAACACATGCAGCAAGTGAAAAAGTCTACTGAGAACTTCAAAGAGACACTAAAAACTGAGAATTAAGGGGGAGTGTTGAGAACTGTAATAACGTGCTGAAATAAATCGTCAGTTTGGTTTTACAGTCAGTAAATATTATGTTGTCATTTGCTGTAAACTGATGTGCACTTTTGAAGGAAGTGATTTGACTAGGTTAGTATGTGTAAAACATGACGGCAGAATGTTCAGTTCTGTGAGTAGTATAACAGTAAAATAAGTAATTACTAGGCAAATAAAGTGTGTGGTCTACTGATACTGTATTTTTTTTTAGACCCTGTAAAACCATAAATTACAACAAGTTCCACCAGTTCCATATTGGACAGATCCTTTATGTAGAATATAGTTATTATTTTGTTGAGTGTTACAGTTATGTAAATTTTTATTGGTATCAATTACAATTGAGTGTGTGCTAGTGCATGTTTAATGTTAAATACACAGTAACTCAATTGGGACTGGGTTAGGACACTTAAATGAAGGATGTATATGTGTATAGAATTTTGTTTGTCACTGTGATATTTACATACAGAGTTTTGGCTGCCCAATTCTGTAATACACTAAATGGTGTTAAGTACCTTTTAAAAGTATGGACACAAGGTAAGTTAAGTGTGCATTTATCATGGCATGATACAGACATATCATTTTAACACTACCATCCTAGTTTAATTGTTGATCCATTACCAAGCCTACAAATCTAACGTTAGCACCTTGTCTTATTGCAGTGTCATTCATTTTAAAGAGTATGTTGGCTTCATCTCTACACTGAGATTAATTAAAAAGAGTATAGTTTGTTAGACCAGAAGTTGTAAGTCTTAATTATCATCATTCATAATAGCAGTTAGATTATTACCCAAATAAAATAAATTTGTGTCATCAACAAAGAGAACAAATTGTCCATTACGGGAAAAGTACGAAATCTCAGTAATAAAGGGTGTCCATAAATGTTTACCCTGATTATAAAATATTATAACTTTAGATTGGATACACATAACTAAAGATGCATTGAAACACCATTGCAAAAACTCACAGAATGTACTCAATAAACTTTATTATATGCACCCCGGGTAGCATTGATATATGCAACCGGAATTCAATCTCATGCCCACACATTCCACAACATTTCCAGCGTGATACAAGCAATAGCATCTCTAATGCCGTAGGTGATAAAATTGGGAACAGTTCTTTAGTACACAACATCTTTCACATACCCCCAAAGAACAAAGTCTAAGGGAGTAATGTCCGGAGATGGCGAAGGCCACGTCATTGGGCCATCTCTGCCAATCCAACCATTTGGAAATGTTTCATTCAGATAATGGTGCACATAAAGAGTCCAATGTGGGTGAGCACCATCTTGCTGAAAGATGACAATCTACTGCATTTCCTATAGCTGAGGAATGGAAAAATTGACCAATCACTCAATCACACATTACCCCAATGCACACGTTAACCTTTGGACTGTCCTGAATGTGTAAACGTACATCATGTGGGTTTTCGGAGTCCCAAATACAAACATAGTGCTTGTTCACATGTCCGATAACGTGAAAGGCAGCCTCGTAAAAAAAAAAAAAAAACACAAATTTAAAGAAATTACTGTCCTCATCAATACGCTGCAACACGTCGATAGCCAATCACTCAAGTTTTGAATGATCATCTAGCTGCACTGTACAATTTGGAGTTTGTACGCATACAATTTTAGACGTTTTAGTACAACTTTATGCACTGCACTCCTTGGCACTTCAAATTGGTGCGACACCCGTTGAACGGATTTTTGTGGCTAGCTAGTGAGTACGGTTTGAATCGCCTACACAGTGTTGTCCAAAATGGATGATCTGTCACTGCTTGTTCCCTCCTTAATGGACCCTGTTGCTAAAAAAGTTGCCATCCTTGCTTGAGTTCTGAGCATTTGCTGGACATGAATCAGTGATTTCGTTTCTGCCAGCCACACGACACACTGCGCCTTTTCCTGCAGCGAAACCACTTCGACTTTACAGCTCACACAGCACTTCTAGCAGCGAATGTGGTGAACAGGACACATTTGTGGAGAAACTTTATGAGTTTACAACTATACCTGTTACATACCTGTATACCTGTACAGTTATTATCAAAACTATAACTTTTATAACTTACTGAAATCAGAGTTAACAATTATGGACATCCTGTACAAATAAAAAAATTAGGTACCTAATACAGATACTTGCTGTACTCCACATGACATTACTTAATCTTCACTTTCATGTACTGAGGCGTTGACATGCCAATATTTTCTAATTTTTATAAGTATAAAGTGATTAGCAGTCCAGAAATGAACCAATTGCAGTTTCTTTTTGTCTAAGGCTTCCTCAAGTTGTAGTACAATACACGTTGCTGCGTTCGATATACTAGATTACACTCTGAACTCATATTGTTATTTATAGTGCATGTTGTACTTTTCTAAGAATGCTACTAGTCTAACCTTCATACATTTTTCTAATATTTTTGCAATTACAGGTAGTATAGAAATTGGTCTGTTAATTTTAACATTTGTTTCTTCACCACTGTTATACAGGTATTTTAAAAAATTCATATTACAAACTTCTAGGGCTAGTAGAGGGGACTGAGTTGACAATATTTTGAACAGGAAGCCATGTCAAGAAATGTACCGTTTCTGTGCTACAGCTATTACAATGCGTCGGATGTGCCTGTGTTGTTTTGCAACCAGATAGGATGGCAGAGTATCACCTGATGGCATGTGACATTTACCCTGCTGTCGTATCATGCCTGGAGCCCCATTCACAAGCCTGTTTGTCTCCGATCAACATGGTTAAGTACACGTTTGCAGAATACACAGATGTGATAGTAGTGTATCGCGCAGCGGAAGAGAATGGAAGAGCAGCTCGTCGGTTCTATCAAGAAAAATATCCACAATGCACGAATACAGTGAATATTCTTTTTGCCACAATAGTGTGACGGCTCCGAGAATGAGGTAGCTTCAAAATCGAGAGAATGGACCTGTGGTGCTCTAAAGAGATGCCGCATCCCAGAATTGAAAGAGACTGTATCGCAATACGTTGAGCAGGACTCGTCAACAAGTATGCGAACAATTGGGCATACGTTGGATGTTTCAAACAGCGTAGTGTGTGAGGTTCTGTATAAGCAACAACTACATCCTTACAACCCCCAAACGGTACAGGCATTGCAACTAGCCGATTTTGTACCATGTGTTAACGTCTGTACGTTGTTTCTGCACCGATGCATTAATGAGCCCCACTTTCCACAAAGAGTTATGTTCACCAATGAATGTAAATTCACGAGTGAGTGTGTTCTCAATTCTCGAAACAGCCACGTCTGGGCAGACGAAAATCTGCATGTGACGCATTTCAGGGTATTCCAACACAGATTTTCATTCAATGTTTAGGCAGGCTTTTTATACGGTCAAGTGATTGGGCCGTCCCTTCGGCCCACCAGGTTAACGTGTGCTGCTTACTCGATCTTCCTACATGGTGAATTTCCCAAGTTCTTGGATGACATGCCATTAAATGTCTGTCAAGAAATGTGATTTCAGCACGATGGTGCACTGCTGCACTTTACACGTGATGTTCGGGAACATCTTACTGACGATTTGGGCTGATAGGGATATTCAAAGTGCATCTCATGCCCTTCCCATGAATTTGGATGGTGACTATTTGACTTTGCACCCTAGATGCACTGCTCTAGGACACAATGGCAGGTAAGGGCCCTCTGCACATGAATTAAGACACAACTGTATAACAATTTGCCACCTAAATAAAACTTATCCCAAATGTTTGACTGGAAAGGCCAGTCCATTAATAATAGTACTATAGATATAAAAAAAAGATACACAAATGATTACATTATCTTCAGGTGGCAATACATTTCTCATAAGGAGGAACGGATCAAAGCATTCCTTCGCCTGGGGCAAGAATCGTGATTTTGCACCCCATCCTCGTTTCACACATCCTGAGTTAACATTTTCAGCTCTTTCAGTGCCCCCTCTAACCTGACACCTGAGACAAGCTGCCCCCCTGTCCCTTCCAGATCCGTCTTTGTTCATACGGTTTATCCATACAAAATCTACATGCTTCTGACAGTAAGTAAAATTATTAACATTTTTTTCATTTTGTATTGGATGCCATAGGAATCTTTGGTGAACATATGTTATGTTCTACCAAAAGATGCTATATTTCATGTAGTTCAAACAAATTCACAAGTAAGAAGCCGAAACAAATAATTGAATGACTGTCTGTGTGACAAAGCAGATTTTACTGAACATTTCTCCAAATTTAAAGAACTACATTGTACTACAAAATACTAAACTGTTAAATTATATGCAGAGTGTATGTAAACATATTGGAGACAACATTTTGTTTATAAATATAGCTTTATTTATTTAGTAACAATTACTCTTGAACAAAACACTTGTATCATATGGAAGAGCCAGTACATTTGCAAATAATGATTGCTAATTATATGACAATGTATGAAGGACACTTTTTTCTCTTTCTGAAAGACTGGTATTGTTACACTAAACATGAAGCAAACAATTAACATGTCAATTAGTTATTTAGTAACTTTCAGAGGGTCTTCAAACTTTTCCTCTCCACCCTTTGAAATTTGATGTAGTGACTTATGCTTTGCAGAGCTTCCTTCAGCTCTAGTCCAAGATTTTGAACCTAAAAAAAAAAAAAAAAAAGAAAAGAAAGGAGTAAAACATGTTTCACATACTTCTGAACACAATAAAACTAAAAACATTTATATAACACAATTCATTTCCAATTTTTAACATATGTAGTTTAACTGAAATCGGAAAAACTTAAAAATTTTAGGATGACTAACAGAGGGATATCAGTAATAACTCAGTATTGCAACCCATAACTACTGGCTGGAAAAATCACAACTATTTATAGCTACTCCTATGTGTAGTAATATTAGAGATAAATATTTAGTGCTTATACATCTTTATCTATGTGTGTGAGACTGACAGGCATTAAAAATTCCCACCTACAGCTTACATGTGACTTTGGGATTAATAAAAAAATAAGTGTAGACCACAATTACAAAATGATACTCTACCACTTTTATTTTACAATATTCAACAGACAACTACAGAAGATGTAAAATTCAGGACTAACAGCCATTTTCAATGGAAAAGAGTTAGGTACATAGGAAAGTGCCAAATCCTAATGGTGATGTTTTACTAAAATGGCTAGGTAACTTCTTATGCATGATGCATGCAGTTCATGCCGCTGCATCTGGCACACTTAAATGGCGGACATAACAACTCAAGTAATGAATTTCACTCAAAAGAAAATAGGGGAGTGTGATGAGACAGGGAGATAACTACGCATCCTTTTTAATTGCATTGTAGAAAGTGGGTAGTACAATGTCTTTTATGTTTCACCCGAGTTATCTCGGCCAAAACCATGTGCGCGAATCAATACTCAACCGAGTATACTCGGGTAGCAACCTCATTTTCGTACTCCTTGTTGTTTCGCCCAAGTTTAGTCTTATATTGCATGCTTACTGTTGTAAATTTTATATGGCATTATAGTCTGCACGGAAAAAAAAATTTCAGCTTTCGAGATATCAGTTATGTTTCCGTATAAGGGCGTAGTGTTCAGCTGTAACTAATATGTTGCTATTTACTCTAATAGTATTGCGGGAAAAATATATTTTAGATAATACGTCTTGTATTATGTTTATTTTGAACGAATCATGTAACACTTATACACACAAAGTACTTTTTGTATTTTTTGCAACCTTTTATTTACCCCCCTCGCAAATCTTTTACTTCGTCTTTATATTCACTAGCATTTTCAGCTGCTGTTCAGACGTGTTACATGTAGTACGTCGTGCGGATGCGGTATATCATACGAGAAATAAAATGGATTCTGATAGCGATATCTTTGATAGTGGATCAGAAAGTGGTGATGAAATTCCATCTGACAGCTGCAGCTCAAGTTCCGAAGACGACGGAGATCAAGCGATTGCATCGGCGTGGCAGTGGTGTAGTGTAAGTGTTACCTCACCTCCACCAGCACCTCCACGATATGACTTTACTGGCACAAGTGGCGTATATTTAGACACAGATAATGAGCACAGTATTTTAGATTTTTTCTGTATGTTTTTTGATATGGTTCTCATGCAGCTTACCACTGACGAGACCAACAGGTATGCGCAACAATGCAACTGCAAAAATTGGAAAAACACAAGCGTAAATGAACTCTATATTTTCTTTACTGTTATGATTTTGCAGAGCATTGTGTGGAAGCTTAGTTTTGAACTATACTGGTCTTCAAATGCCCTTCTGACAACACCAATATTCCCCAAAATTATGACCTACAAACGTTCTGGTTCGTTGAAATGATTTTTACATTTTTTTGACAATGCAAGTTTTGACGACACACATCCATATCCGAAGCTGCGTAAAATCTGGCCTGTTATTTTGGACCTAAATGAAAAATTCAAAAAATTGTACACACCTGAGAGGGACATTGTTATTGACGAGTCTCTTTTGCTGTATAAAGGTAGGTTACAGTGGAAGCAGTACATTCCCTCAAAAAGGTCATGTTTTGGAATGAAAAAATTTATGCCAGTCCACGAGTGGCTATGTGTGGAGCATGCTCATTTATACTGGGAAAGACACACAGCTAGATGCAGCGTATCATGACCTCCCAAAATCCTCCCAAGTAGTTATGACATTGATAAAGCCATTACTGAATAAAGGTTATTGTGTGACACTGGATAATTACTATTCATCGCCTACATTAGCTGACTTGCTGATCGCTAATCGTACTGATACGTATGGGACAGTACGACTTTCAAGGCGTGATATGCCAGATCCTCTTAGGAAAAAAAAAAACAAATTGAAGAAAGGTGAGATTGTAGCATACCAGAGGGGTAAAGTAACTGCAGTATTGTGGCAAGACAAAAAGAAGGTATCTATGCTCACAACTGTACATGGTGCTCAGACCATGACAGTTCGAAAAGCTGGAAAGGAACCAGTGACGAAGTCTGAAGTTGTGGAGGCCTATAACAACACCATGGGAGGTGTTGATCGTGTTGATCAACATCTGGCTAATTACCCTGTGTCACGAAAAAGGGGAAAAATTTACTACAAGAAACTTTTTCAGAATTGTCTGGAAATCTGCATTTCCAATGGTTTCTTGCTTTATTCAAAATGTGGAGGGCAAAAGTCTCATCTAAAATTTAGGTTAGCTCTTGTTCAGGAAATACTTGATAAGTATCACTCTACTGACATTTCACCGAAACGTGCTGGTCGGCCCGGACCATCACCTGCTCCTCTGCGGTTAACAGAAAGACATTTCCCGGAAGTCATACCGCCAACAGAGAAGAAAGAGAAGCCGACCAGACAGTGTGGTATGTGTTCCCGTGTGAGAGATGTCAATGGGAAGAAGATACGTAGGGAAACAAGATACTACTGTCCAGATTGTGATGTACCACTGTGTGTAACACCATGCTTCCGAGTTTATCACACAGCACCAAATATCTGAGCAAGGGGTCAGTACACCTTCAGAACAACAATATGTGCTTGCAGTTGACATATTTATGTTTGTTAGGAAGAATTATAATGCATATGGCACATATGTGTATTATTGTCAAGATTGGCTGTAAAATGACTTGAATACATATTATTTAGAATTTTTTTTTTCCAGCATGCAATAAAGTTACTGTTTACACAAATATATGATCCATGTGGATAAACATGTGAATAAGAAATACATTCCTTTTTTGTGTTTTGCTGTAGGACAAAGTTACCTTTCATTGTTGTATAAATTTTTCTGAACATTAGATAAATGTATACGTGGATTCATGAGAGTAAATATATGAAACACTTTTTTCTTGATTTTTTGTGTTTAGTATTATTTACACGAAAAAGTATTTCTGATTCTGAGTGACCAATTCATGCGAATGAATATTCAAAGGGGCTATTGTTTCTTTCATATATTTTGATAGTATTTATTAGGCGTACATTTTATTTTGTTTTGTGATGTACCAATTTATTAGATACAGCTAAAACAATTATCAGATTATGTGTTATGTAATTTCATCTAAATGGATAAGCAAATCAGTTATTTTTATTTTTGTCAAATTTATAAGACTTTGTTATGCCATTGAATTAATTCTTTGAAACAAAATGCAATAATGTTAGGTATAAATACATGTAATTTGTGGTAGTGAGTATATGAATCGGTTACATTGGTTTTGTTTGTATTTTGTTTAGTTTTCAAATGTTTTTTGTTTTGTAATTCCTTCAAATTTTCTGGCGCATCAAGAAATAACCAAAAATAATTACATATATTACTGAAATCAAAATGTAATTCATGTGAACTGCTAAACAATATTACTTCTATTGGATTTATTTATTCATTTTGTAACTACATAAACAAACTATTTTTTCATAATTCTGTAGACAAAGCGATTGTGGAAATTTGTAGTTTTATTTCTTTCATAAGCATTTTAGAACGAAAATAAATAATAATAATAAATAATTATTTTACTTCCGAGTTTACTCGTGCGAGTACTAAAACAAATATATTGGTAGGCTTAATATGAAATGATGATGTCATATAATGTTTTTTTTTTGTGTTTGTGACTGTCAGTAATGGTTAATGAACTAATTATTTTTATTTTCAGTGAAAAGTGTGGTAGTACATTCACGCCCAAGTATACTCGGGTGAAACTATTGACCTGAATTCAAAAATTCATAACTCGTAAAATATAAATATTAAAAAATATACCTTACTGGATATTACATCCCTCTAGTTGGTAGAGTAACTTAAGCACATAAAAAAATTACGTAATTTTTGGAACATTTTTATATAATTAATTAAACTGTTAAAGGGTTAACTATAATTTAATACAAATAAAATAAATACCAATTTACAGTTAACAAAATGCTTATTTTGGCACAGATTTGCTTGAAAACAAATGTTAAAACGTGCATATCAGCAACTGTTAGAGCTCACAATAGTGAAAGTTGTGTAGGAGAGTCTTGTTGCAGGCAAATCTTATGGAAACTATACAAATTAAAATAATAGTCAAAGTAAATATACTTTAGTGTTTAACTGTTTGTGATGATGAAAGGAATCACACATGTGTATACCAAAAAAGAAATCATAGACTTCTTGCAGTAATTTAAAAAAATACGGAGACCCAATGCACTATAATGGAATATGTGTTCATAGTGAGAATAAACTAATATAGACAACCAAGAACCGGTCAAGGAACACGTTAATTCCATATCAAGGTATAACGGGCATCATTGAAGAAAAATTCATCGAAACAGTGTATTTCACCATAGTCAGATATCAATCGGTTGTATGACACATCCAAATCCAAATTTCCAGCAAGCAAGATACAGAAGAAAATTTATTTATGACTATCCAAGCAAAGGTTTTAAAAATCCTAGAAGTGACACAGACAATACTTATGATATCAATGACTTACAAATTAAAGGAAACAGCTGCATCCCAATTAGAAAAATTAACTTGGAAATGCACGATAGGAAGATGTGGGCAGCAATAAACTGGTTGGAAAAAGATTCCGTAGTCTAGTGTACACTGGGCAGCTGTGTTAGTACACTGTCAATGGACATGCAACAGGTGATGTTTGTACGAAGTTTGACATGTTCATACACACTTTATTTACGGCAACTTTCCTGTTATAACAATGGTACAAATGTCCATGACGCAAGTGATATGTATGTGACATGAGGTGTAGGTTATATACGTGTCAATGCCATCATACCTTGACCGTTGAAAGTATTTGACACTGTACCTACTTTCATACCCAAATGTAAGATTCTTGTGTGGAGAAACAATTGCTGCTCTCTGAACAAAAATTGTGTTCTCAATTTTAAGTAGATAGGTATGCAACAGTGCATAAGAGTCTAAAGATCACAAATATTGTAAAAAGGGGTGAATAGGATAAAAACTTTTAACTAATTTCTCACAACTTTTCTTTTTAAAACTTACAATCTGCTCAAGTGCATGAGCATGTACTTGGAGGCAGGTATAAGGAACATCATCCTTTTCTCTGTCACACACTAATCCTCTATCTCTAAAGTGCATGTGTGATAAGTGACTACTTATAAGCTAAGTGATAAGCTCAGAAACTGTTTGTCATCTTCTATGTAGCCAGACTTAAACGCCTGTGTCTCAAGCATTCCTCCCATTCACAACTAGACAATACAGCATACAATGTTACCTATGTTTTCACAGAACAAACATCTTCGATGGTAGAATGATTGCATCGCCTAATTTGCACAGTTTTCATTGCATACCATTAATGAATCCTGTACCTGTGCACTTGAATCCACAGCAAATATATGACTATGTAGTCTATGAACAATAAATTTGATTCAGCGAGCATGGGTAAGGTAGACTTTATATTGAAACACGATTAAATTTAACGTTATGTAGCACATTATGTACTCTTAGGCCATTTTTAATCAGAGCTTTGCCTAAATCCCTGAATATTTTAGAAAAAACAATAATGTTGTATGTTTCAAGACATTGGTTTCACAATTTCCAAGTTATCAGTTATAAACCACACAAAAATTCTTGGTGAAAAAATTAATGAAAATTTTTTGTCAGAAATTAAAACTAGGGAACCCTGCCGCAAAATGTTTTAATGGAAGTATTTTTATGCAATAGTATTAATGTTTTTATTTGTAGTTTTAATAGCTATATATGTAATGAAAAATTACGTCTGTGACATGCATTGTACAAAATGGTAAAATAACATACTTATTTCAGTAGTTTTAAATCTTATTGTTTAACCCTTTGGTTAGTACAAACGTACATTTACGAGCATATGTTTACTGCCCGAGAGAGTATAACCGTAAATATACGCTTTTAACTTTGCCTTCGTTAGTATGGCCGTAAATGTACGTTCATTCGATCGTATCGCATATTGTGCTATCTGTTGACTTTCCTACGACGTATACAAATAGTTTCCGATGTATTCACGAGATAGCAGCACACTTCGAGCCACATATATCGATATGCGCAGTTCGAGTGAATTAGAACGGCCGAAATATAAGACAATCGCAGTGTTGTTGCTGCTATCTCTAGTGTGCGCGGTGAAGTAATCGAGTAGTTCTTGACAGATGCACTAGATCGCATTACAATTCACGTCACACCAGATAAAAGCAACTTTCGTTTATGTAGTAAATTACAGTATATAGTTTTCGCGCCAAAGAGTGACTGTATTTTTATTTCCTTTCACGTTACTTTTTAGTGTTTTTTTATAATGGCGATGTCTCGTAAAAGACAGAAACTTTCAGATAAGGAAATAAACGAAATTATTGTGAATTGGGAGTCGGCAAGTGAAAGTGACAGCAGTTTACCAAGTGAATCTGAGAGTGATTCGGGGCCCGAAATACAGGTGAGCACAGAAGTTCAACCTCAAATGCATGACAGTTTCAATTGGGAAAATAATGTGAACTTTCAACCCCGTAACTTTCCCTTTGATGACACAAATTCTGGGATTTCAGATGATTTTGTGTTGCCTGACGATGTGAGTGAGTCGGACGTTTTCA
>PNEQ01012511.1:0-20137 GCA_003012365.1 Medauroidea extradentata
CATCGTACTCACAATCCTACCGCACTGTTCTCACGTGGCACCACGCCGCACGCATGGAACCAGAACACAACACACTGTGCCACAGTATTATGGACGCTGCTGTGGCGCGCCACACCGTTTGCGCATGGAGTTCAAGGACGACGCAGCGGTAGTTCGCGTGTTTCCCGCGGGACTAGTTGCCGTGGTCGGGTAGTAGCTGCTAATCAGTGAAACAACAGACAATAAACAAATAGGTAAACGGGGCTTGAGTATGCATAGTACAATAGATTCTAGCTTGCAGTTCATTGAATCCACGAAATTTTCCAGCCTCTACATACACAATTTTAACCACCACAAATGATCAACTTGAAAAAAATTGCTCTAAGGCATTCATAATCTGGCATACGATAAAGCCTTACCATTTAAATGAACTTCACGTTAGGATTACTAATGTTTAAATTACACCCATGGATCATAGTACAACCAATGCACATGATACTTGGTAAATAAATATGACACTAACCAGCAATACTATCAAATCAATACAATCACTCTAATATTGATTCAGCATTACCACTGCTGATCAACAGTTCTGCTTCACTATACACAATTTTGCATTAAATGTTTTTGGCAAACATTTATTTTGCACTTTCTAAAAAACAAATTTTGGGAATAATTTTGCAGTTTTGTGAACTATGAATACCATATCTACGGTACTTACACATGTCAGATAGTACCATTCCCTGGCATTTTACAACTTTTCACCTAATTATCTGACATTTCCCTGATTTCCCCGACTACTTAAAAGTTTTCTGACAATTCTTGGCTTTCTCCCATTTTCCAGACGAGTGGCAACCCTGTAATCAACATGAAAAGCATTTAAGAAACTTTTCACACTTAATATACCAATTCTAGGCCCACACTGCAATTTGGAGGAATTATATTTATGCATGAAAAGAGTTTTAAGGCCTTGCTCTCTACTTTAGCAGTGGTTTCGAAAATATTTTTTGTAACGCAAATTAATACATGTATGAAAAATTCCTTTGGCAGTTTGAACACTTATATATCAACGTTTATATATTAAATTTTTCTGTTGCAATACACCAAACTGATATTTAGATTTTTGCCCCCATAATAGCACACATTTTGTTGTGAAAATAAGCCAAAATGAAGCAAAATAATTTTTTGCTCGCAAACAGTACTTAATTTTTAAAAACGCTATGGCAAAATTGTGTATCGTATGACTGTACACTATCTCAAATTTTTTCAAAGCATTTGGTTAAAAAATATTTTAGTTATTCGCAATTGTTTGAAATAAAAAAGAGATCATGGCCTTAAAAAATAAAAAAAAGTGGCATGCATAGAACTTTTTTAACCTTACAAACATGCCTAAAAAAGACATGTAGGATCACTGCCTAAAGTCATAATCAGGTGTTTTGCAGACAGAAGACTGTGAACTGAGCTCTTTACGAGGCATATGGTAAGACAGCAAGAATCAGCTATACTGCATATCCGAATCATGGAAAATGTCCACAGGTACATGGAATACATACTCTAGTCAAAAACTATTTGTACTTTTATTTGCTGTAACATATTAATTTTATGACTAGAAACACCATAAACATAGCAGTGAAAGTACATAATAAACAGTGTGTATAGATTCCACCGTACTAAAAAGCTAACGTATGAAGCCAAAACCAAAATCACTTTCTGATTATCATTCTTCACACAACTCTCATAAATGCTTACAGCTTACACTGCCTGTGTACGTTAAAAGTGACAAGATGTGTAATTGTCATAGAGACATATGATGTATGAAATGTTTTTAGTGGACAAATGTTCCCTGACTACAGCACAAACCATAAATCAGTTTTCAGTGCCACATAATTTATAGATATTAACAGAGTTAAGGAGAGACCCATACACTGACCAACTTCAAAAAATTTTCCCTCAGCTAACGTCAATATTTAAATGTGTGGAAAATAGAATGGCAAAGAACTTGTTAACTTGAGAAATGGTTACATTGCATGCTTAACATAGAACTTTAATTTTTCATCGGGAATAATGTTTTCATCTGGTTGATAATATAGACTTGCAAAACACCTACTAGATGTTAAATTTTAGTGTGAATTGTCGGCCGGATTCATGTTAACAATTCAAACATTATAAAAGTTAACCGGTTTATTGTTTCAAGAAGTTATTTGAACCTATTTAAACAGACATACAGATAAGCAAATCTGCAAACTTTACTTTCTACTGCATAAATTAATTTTGTTCCAAATTATGCGTCTAAACAGTTACTGCGTTTCTTCGTTTCGCTTGGGAAAGTGCCGAAAATCCCGAGAATAATGTGTGTAACATTTGGGGGCCTTTTCTTCTTTATTTCATGCCACTCAACTATGCACATTAACCAATTTTTTTATAAACGTATAATGAGTTATGTTTCCTAAACGGTAAATAAATATCCAAAATGGTTCAAACTTGAACAGAAGATTCACAACAAACACTAATGTGCGACACCATCTTACCAAACTAAAGACAGTGTGTAAACTGGTTTGTGATTGGTTGTAAGCGAATCAGTTACCCAGACGGCCAGTGAGGAAATGTACACAACAAAGCAACAAATAACATGGTTGACTGACCTTCGACAAACAATATGTATAACACTATTAACATAATCCTACCTACAGCAACAAGTGGCAACAGCTTTCAAACGAACTATACAACAAGAAACAAGTAATAGGGATGGTAAAATTACATTTCTCAATGCTCATACTTAAAATTCGTAAAAAATGCAGATGTCCTTGCAAAATCGTAAAAGGGGTGTTTTTCGTACATTTTACGAAAAAATCATCAAGGTTGGCGAGTCTGATAACATGAGTTTTCATTCACAACAGACTGAAATTATTGTAACCAGTAATTAATTTGCTTTACTTACGTTTTTTGGGTAGTGGGAATATCTTTTGATAACCAACTTTTTTTTGCATCGTACTGTTACACGTATACCCTCCACCATCTTACTCAAACTATTAGATAATGTAAGCCAATGAAAACAAAGCATAGACGAAACGTTCTGATTAAGTTACACAACCAATTTCATTTTAAACACTAATTAATGATGATCACAAGAACTTCACACCCCACGTATACCTAAACTTTTCCAAAATGAAGTAATACTGTAGTTCAAAGTGCCATGTAACTGCAGGACTTGGTTACAAAAAGGAAGCAAGTTCTGAAGATAAAAATCATGATAAAAATTAAAATTGGATTAGAATTTTTATTTAAAAAGTAATGCCACAAGAGTTTGTGGGACTGATTACGAATTAAAAAAATATTACAGTACAACCTCTTTAATACAAACCAAAGGAACTTGAACTATTACAGCATGTAGTTTGTATTAACTGATATTTCTCATAAACACACACGTTCATTAGTAAATTTAAAATTTTTCATTCTGATTTACATTCCCATCTGCCCCAGAAATTATTTCTACCATAACTGCATTACGCAATGATAAATTTTTTATATAAGGCATGCTAACTTATATAGTACAGTATTTACATTTGCTGTATCACACTAAGAGGAAAGGAAACAACTGTGTATTAAAGAGAATTCAGTATTGTAAAGGTTTTAAATAAGGAGGTTTTACAGTAACTTTACTGAAATAATGTTACATACAAATAGATGAGTATGTAGCAGATGTTACAGAAAGGAGGTAATAAAAAAACCAGTTCTGCTTATGAAATTGTGCATTTCTTCATTCAAATTCAATAACACATTTAAGAAATAGTACACACTAATGCACAACACAAACATAAGCAGTAATTGCTAACAACAAAATCACTATAGACATGTCATTCCATCCATCTCATAACATCTGAAACCTCAACAAAAAAAAAAAAAGTACACAAAAATACATAAAACAATTTAATAAATAGGCATGAGATAATAATGGGCCAGTCAGGAGTCGGCAATCTCAGTTCTGCCTTCTTGCTAATATAAGAACTGTAAATGGAGGGGGGGGGGGAGAGGGAATAGTTTAACTTGTAGGCTCACTTATAAATACCTAGAACTAATAACACAGAGTGTCTCCCAGTAATCATCCTATTGTTTTCTGTGCAACAAAAATATTTCATAAGGAGTTAAGAAAAGTAACCTACTAAGAGTTATCTACGTGAACTGAGTCACATGACCAGGATTGTTTGAGTGCCAGAGGGTTATTGAGTTTGTTACTGGATGCCTGCAAGCTATTTCAACTTTTATGCACACAGTATGTGTGTAATATTTTACTGAATACACAATTTGTCCCAAAACAAACTGCAGAGAAAAATAAAGGAACACAGCGTGCACAGTACCACACCAATGTAGTTTTTGGTAATAAAGTCTACAGTTTACTTGTTTCGTATCATTTTGTATGTATTACCTGCTAACACCAACTTAACCGTGGTATCGAGCAGGTTCAGCCAGAAACTAATCGACTTAGCTCAGTTAACATTTTGGAAGAGAAAAAACCTTGGATCATTTTTTAATGTTCTTAGTTTAAATTTTGCTTTGCTGAGATAACCAAATGTAAGATTCATTCTCCAAAATTATATTCATTGACAAATTAGGTAGTACTGAAGAATTAAGTCCAATAACATCAAATAATAAAATCCCATAAATCCAAACTCGTTTCTAAACAATACAGATAATGCCAGAGAACTGATTTCTTAAGATCAGAACTTCAAGTCAAACGGAAAAATGAAATAAGAACTATCGTTAGTTCACAACAATAAAAAGGAGCCAACTGATTCAAAGACTATCTACCAGACAGCAAAAAGAACCATAATACATGCATACAGTACTAACCATTTCAAATGGAGACAAATGTCAAAAAACTATTTTACGAACTATTTTTAAGTCTGGTTAACATGACTGGGAATACAAAATCCATTCAATATTTTAGTAAAAATATTTCTCTTTAGTGTACTTACTAAAATTGTGCTAGATGAAAACAGTTCTGTACAGTACTGAACAGTATTGTATTAAGAAAACTAAAATCAAACAACATATCCTTCGTAACTCTTAAGCACCTGTGCAATCGGTCCACAGATAACAAATATGTATAAACATGTTAAGCTGAATGTTATATTAAATTAGAACAGAAAATTTAAATAATTACTAAAGTTCTAGTGGGAATCCTTCTATACATTCTCCGGAATAGTATTAAAATTTATAAAGACAAAGAAATAGACGTTAAAACTAAATAAGCACAACATGAGGCAAGAATTTAACAAAAATCATGGAAATGTTACCACTCAAAGGTTTTGGAAGGAGTCTGAATTTTACCAACCATGTACTGTATACCAAACACACAAGCCAAAATTAAGATATTATTTTCCCATAAATATAATTTGCTTCAAATTTAGACAGCTACGAGTACTCGAAATTCAACCATCGAGTCAAGTTTTTTAAAGCACTGGCTCGATAGCTCAAAAACTTTGAAAAAACTCTACATAAAATACAAACTTTAACTGTAAGAGCACTCACAAATTACAAGTTTATTACACTCTACAAAAAGGCTGACTTAATTTGACTTAATTTTCATCTTTATTTTATTAATTCTAATATTATTATGTTACAATAACCACTTAGCATACACAAAGATCCACCTTTCAATCGCATGTGCCTGTATCAAATTAATCTAAAACAATGCTACTGCGCACATGGTTTGTCAGAGAGTCATTTCGCATAAATACCTACACAAAAAAAAAAGTACCTGTTGCTTGAAATAAAAGTGTTGCCATGTTGTGAACTAGCAAACAGATGAACTAACTTGTATTTGGTTTCCAATGAAAGCGTAAACGCATGGTTGTACTATGGAATGACATTTAACACTCATGGCTGTAGGAACAGGTCAGAAAGTTAGACCAGTACGATGACCCTATTCCTAAATGAAAATGACGGGTGTCATCAGAACTGGCATCACACTAAGCCATATTGTTGTGTTAACAGTACGGCATGACCAATCTTTATACAACTGTGTCATTACCGAGAACAAATTGTGCTAAATATTATCTTGTTGACTTGCTGCTGATGTATGATCACCAACGAGAAATTGATGGATAAATAGTTTATTACGATTCTAGTGCTAGATTTTATTTGTTTAGCTTTGTTCACAAATGCAAACATAATTAATGACACCATGACAAATTCTAGTTCTTGTTATTTTAAGATCACATTTAATGTGCCAATGTTTTGTGATTTTAGAGGTAGAATAATGAATTTATGAGAACAATTTTAAGTAGTAGATAACACACTTTCGTGTTAAGTGAATGTGTATTGTTTGTATAATCTGTTAAGTAAACAATAATATTTGTCAGTGAATGGTTTTTAATTGCCAATCGATGGGCTATTCATCTTTCAGGTACTTTGTGAACACGGCTCCCTACTTTAGTTGTAGGTAGTTATAACCAATTTTTATATTAAAATGTGCATTTTAACAGAAGCAATAAACATTCTTTAGAAAGTCCGCTACATACAGCAAGTCTTAAATTTCACTGCATTATAAAAATTTTATAAATTTCTTAGTTGTTCTAGACTCAAGCATGTAATCTTAATTCATAACATTAAAGTATTGCGTTCAAAAATAATTTTTCAAACTACGTTACGTAAGTCAGAGTAGATATGGATACTGTAAATTCATGTAATTTAAATGGGTAAAAAGTTAGTTTTAGTAGCAAAAATAAAGTATTTCATCAGTAGCAAAAATTACAAAAATTTTCCGGAGACAACTCGCTGGACACGAAGTCATAAGATTTTTTAATGGACGCTACTCGAACTCAACTCGGGTGAAAAAACTCCAGATCGCAGATGCCTAATCAAAATATACAGAATATATTCAACATACATTTTCATGTTCACATAATGCTTCTACAGCTGTCATGCTACTGTACGCCTGCATCAATGAAGAAACTATCCCATTTCCTTTACAAGCAAGAATCACTGCTTGCAATAAACAGTTCAAGGTAACGTAAGCATTGTGTTTATCAGTAATACAGCTACATATGCAATAAATAGTGGAAACTTACTACTACTCTGTTAAGATGTTTCTGTAAGGTGAAAGGAATGAACAATTTATTTTGATTATCCTCGAACACTTCTTAAAAAGGCCTAACTACATATGACATATGAGTAACTAGGTACGGCACAAAATTGCTGAGCTAATGAAGAATGTATAGGAACTTCAAAAGAGTTACACTGCACTTAGCTGTAGTAAAAAAACAGCTTAAAAAGTGCTGACTTTACCACGAACAGTCTACAAACACAATACTGCAGCAGCAAACAATTTGATGACCTGACAAATACCTAATAAAAATATGAAAAATTTTTTGGTTTGGCCTGACTCTTTCATTTTAACTTGGCATGTATTGAAAAGCACTTGCACTCAGTGTTGAGCAAGGCTGACCCAAGTAATTTTGTCACACTTAGCCACTCATGTAACAAGTACCTACACCCTCTTTTCTGCTGCTACAAAACTTAATGGTACTGCTTCCCTGTTGTTCCTCTAATGTTAGAGACCAAGATATTAAATGTGCCTTTTATTGTCATTATTAACTTAATGAATGTGTACATTTATCTACATAACCACACTGCTACATTTAAAATGTGCAGTTCAACATAAGCAATTTAGCATCATCATTTACACACTAGAACTATTAAATTAATTGTCATATTCTTCTTTTTTCAAAATGATTACTCCGTCTTTTTGTCTTGTGAAAATCTAGTTAGTATTTTGTGCCCCATGCAGTGGCCTGGCTGACGAGCATACTAGGCCAGCCTTGATGTTCAGATAGAATGATCTGACACTGAATGCTTACCATACTACTGCACTAAGATGGTGTACAGAGTAAGTCATAGGGTGAAGAGTGACTAAGGCCTGATACACAGGGTACAATATTTCTTACACTTATTGTCATACATGCTCACCAACAAGCTTCAAGCTTCTTCACTATGCATGTGTGAATAGCAAAATAAAACACTGTACATGAATTGTTTTGGGAACAATGTAAAAACATGTGCAATTAATTATTTTTAAGATGCATTTCATGTTACTAAAATATTATACAGTTACAATATCAATTAGTTAACAAGTTATTATTTGATGCTACATTGAAAATAAGGCATCCAAATTAAAAGAAAGTTCAGTCCTTGTAACAATTTAACAGCACGTACATATTTAAGACACTCATCATTAAAACAAATTAGAAATATGTATACTATTAACTGTGTCAACTTCCGAATAGTTATCAAACCAAATTCTTCACGTAAGTTCCTACAGCCTACAAGTAACCCGGTAGGTTCTGCTAATCGACTGCATCTTGTTTATGTTGCAAAAAACACATTGCAATATTTCAGCAGTGGCCAAACTAAAAGTATGCTATTAAAAATCCACTACTGTACTGCTGTATTACAGTATCATAAAAATCTACACATATTATTTTTGAGAATAATCTCTGAACACAACTAGCAATGCAGAATATTGTAGCCAATCTAGTTCAGTTTGTAACCTACAGATTCAGAAAGCTAGTAAAACTTATAGTATACAAACTAATACATAACTGTATGCAGCTTAAAAGGTTTTAAAAAAATTTTCATGAATTAAAATTAAACTTTATTAATTATTGTATTAATGAGATGAAAATTAATGTTGAATACGCTTACAGGCATTTAACAGAACAGGAAATGAAATACGAATTCTTATGAAGGCAGGCAGTTTAAGATGTTGAGGGAGCAAAATGGTAAATTTAGGTAACTAACAGCTACTTAAGGTATTCTGGACTAAAAAGTATGTCTTTCCTTAATGCTTACATATACAGAAAACTGTCCAATTACAAATAAAAGTAAAGAAGAAAATTCGCAATGAAAAATTTCTATGAGATACTCAACGTCGATTCAAAAATACACATGAAAAAAGGTTTTTTCTCTCTCTCTCTCTCTCTCTATACTCTACTCTCCTCCCTCTCGCTCTCTCTCTCTCTCTCTATCTCAGCATTTTAAGAGTTTGTCTATGGATTCCCTTCAGTTTGTACAAAATTTTCCCCAACAGACGCTATGTTGAAAAGCTTTTCTTCAGAACATATGTATGCTACCAACACCGAAAATGCATCTCAAGAAAAATCCACAGTTGAAGAACTGTCTGAACCATATACTGTAAATAGTGTAACGTATCCTACTTGTGTATATAGGTAATTATTTTGTATTACATTATGTTTTTATGTGGTGTCAGTCTTGAAATTATGATAATATGTTAATTTGCTTAGTTACACTTATTAATAGTAAAAAATTAACAAGTAGTGATAGTACCAAAAATTGCTAAAATCGTATGACTTGTCGAAATGTTTGTAATCTGACGTGAGAGAACTCTAATAATGATTGTACTGCTGTATTAGTCTCGTTGATTTACTCATGTTACCATGTTACTAATTTGGAATTTATATGTACTAGTAGTAATTTCACATAACCTACTGTAAAATTAAACTCTTAAATTTGTTTTTGGGCATTTAACATTTTTGGAGAATTTTTTCCCAAAACAGCTATTTTTTAGAGGATTTTGTATCAGATTTAAGGGGAGTTTCATTAAGCTATCTGGCGTTATGCTCGCTGGTTGATGGTGAGCTGCTGATAGCATATTTGCAGCTGGATAATTGTGATGTTTTAAACGTGAATCAGATTCATATATAAACCATGTACACAAAAAATAATAACTTACATCTAATGGAAGAAATGGTGGGACTGTAAAATATATGCGGGATTGTTTTAAACTAGTTTCACTTAGTGATGCACATAAACTGATTAACAAGATTTTCTAGCCCCCCCTTCTTTTTCAAGGTTACTATGGTCCCAAAAATATTAAATATTTTCCTTTGTTTTTAAGGAATTGGTCACGTTATGGATGAGAAACTATGGAAAAAATGTGTAAATTTAATTTTTATCTTACATAAAAAAAAATCATAAAGGTCTTCTATTCTTTTTTAGAGCGCCTCACAATGGCTGTACCCAATTTTTCAGACCAAAAACTTGGTCAAAAACATGAAGCAATTACGCAACTAATACGTAATTAATTACTTTTAATATTTCAGTTCCCATGTCTGGACTGTAGCTCAAAGTAAATATTAAGTTGACCATATCACAAATTCAACTACCGGTATTTTTTTTCCATTAGGATTTCAAATACCTAAGTGAAAAATCATATTTCTTTACAACTAATGCAGTCAAGCCTGAACAATGAATGAGGGCAATTATGATATGTACATTGATCCTCTTCTAAATGTAACAACTGTCTATCTTGTCAATCTGAAGCAATATAGCCCATCTGGCAGAATTTTTACGCTCACAGTGAAAGTTTATATTCAGTCTTGCTAAAATAAGATAAAATAAATATAAAAAATTTAGTGCAAAATTATTATAACAGGCAACTCTTTGAAACTATTATCTCTAGCAACTGACTCTCAATTTCCTTGCAAAAAACAGTCTACATTCCAATAGATGCTAATTACAAATTTTAGTGGGGGTGGAGGGAATACAGTATTTCAATAAACATATTTTCAATCTCTTGTAGTCAATCAATACACTATACCAACGGTCACCATATTTTTTTTTCTCCAGACTGAAAGGCCAATTGTTCGTAGTAAATGAGTGGCATGCCACAACTTCACATATAAACTAACAATGACAATTTTTTTTCTCGCAAACTTTGACATTCACAAAATTTTAAGCCAAAAAAATAACAAAAGATTATTTGAAATGTTTTATAAGTTATCATTTAGTACAGTGGAGATCTGGTGCAGAATTAATGCTCACTGAAACTAGTACGTAGGTCCCAAACAGTCCCGGCTGCAGGTTGAAAAAAATTGCACTATCAATTGTTAATAAAGCACTCCTTGAATACATAAACATAAATAGTACAACACTGTTTTCAACATATGTACTACTACAATAAATAGAGAAGTGCTTTGCCACTTATATTACTAGTACACACAATGCTGATGAGGTAAAAGAAATCATTTACTCAGACTATGCACAGTATGGTTAACTAATATTGTGTTTCCCACGTACAAAGCCATCAGCACAACCAAAATGCAGACTACATAACATCATTTGTATGTGCAGAAGTGTCTATATAGATTAATTATTAATTGCATAACTAAAGTACTAATAAAATATAATACAATTGTATACATAAAAGACACTAGTGAGTAAAAAACAAAACACTGTAAAATTTTACCTGTGCATAATCTTTATAACCTTTAAGCCAGATATGGGGTTACTTCAAACAACATTATTTCATTTTTAATTGAAATGTTGTTGGAACAATTTAACTGTATAAAAAAAAAATGTAAACTTACTAAAATTGGAGCAGTACAAAGTTACACCAAGCCAAAAATTTTTTCACAAAGTACAGTTGTCCATTACTGATTTTTAGTTACTATGCAATTACTTTAAAAAATTATAATGGAGTACAGAGTTTTGTACACAAAATCCAAACATGGCCCACTGTCTAACCTAGGAAAATTCATCTACCACAGCCTTCATGAATGTTGATGTACATAAGTAAGTGTGTTTTTTACCAGTCAGGAAAAGCACTCCCAGACTTCTTGTGCCTCACAGTTACCACACAGTGCTAGGGAAATGCTAGCAACACACAATACAATGCTTGCTGCTCAAGACTTCACTTGTCCAAAACAACTCTTCATTGCATTTTAGAAACTTCAAACTTCGTTGTCATGATTTCCTGTAGGAAGCAAAATAACAACTGGTTTATTATATGCAGGATAATACTGTACTTCTACAAGTATTCTGATGCATTAAATATGTAGCTCTCCAAATATTCTGTACACTAAAATGAAAAAGAAAAACTAGTACATATTCAGACTACTAATGAAAATTCATTGCAAAAGTTTTGGAATTCAACTAATGCCAAAGCAATATAACGGGAATTAAGATAAAAATTTTTATTAGTCTGTTTATCAGCTTCCCTAATAAATCTCTGCTTGTTTATCATACCATATACACATATGGTAACTTAAAGAAAGCAGCTGGGTAAATGTACTATTTACTACAATACTGTACTTCCAGATTTAAATTTTACATGAATTTTAAAGTACCACTAATTTTGTGGCATTATAAAATATTTCACAATAACACACTGTTTTCTTAAAAACTTTTGTTAAGAGGAAAACTGTAAGAAAACAATTTTTCTTTTTCATGTCGGTATTAAAAATTATTTTCATACAAACATAATGTAACACATGCTTTTAAAGTTGTTTCGTTAGTGCAGTGCAAAAGTTTGATACCGTAATTTACTTAAAATCTGCAACTGCTCTACACAAACTGTTTTATTGCGTGTCATCTAGAGTATTTATTTAAGAAGAAGGGCAGACAACAGTTTAAAAAAAGGTGAAAACCAATTACAGTCTGCCTCTAAATACAATAGTGATACAGCGAAAACATAAGAAACATACTACAATAACACAACATGTCATGAGATACAATGTACATTACAATATACATCAAATAAGTGCATAACATGTCATAAGATATAATTAGATTACAATTTACACCAATATTATCTTCTATGATATGGATGAAAGGAGAAGGTATTTGTGAAAAGGGTAGTCACTGAACAATATCAAGCAGGAATTAAGAGTACAAATAAATGCAAAGTTATAATTAACACAAAGAGGTTTTCTATCTTTTGTAACTAATATAAGAAATAAAATACAAAACTAACTTGAATGCTCAGTATAAATTGTTGTGAGGACATTGTATTGTCAAGTCCACTGGGAAGAAAAGAAGTAACAGTGGTGATAAGAATATTTGTATTTTTGGGATAAACAACTGGGCTAAAATTTCATAGACTTTCTGAAGTTCTTGTAAACACCTTATAACTCAAACCTCATTAAAACAAACTGCATAACTAAAGGTTCCATCAAGTTTGAACTGAAAATATTTCACCATATGTTGCACAGTATTTCCACATTTTCCACCATTGGTCTACCTCCATAGCCCATAGCTTCACCAATGATACAATTCCCACAGTATAATTTAAACCCCTAAAATAATTATCTTCAATAAAAATTAATTTTAACCAACTACAAACACTCTGGAAAAAAAAAAAAACCCGCAATCAGAATATGAAGGGGAAAAAACTAGATGTTACCAGCATGACTGATACTCAAGCATGACTTTCCTCAGAGTGAGTGCTAATTAATCCTGAAAGTTAAAATTGTTTACATAATCTGAGTATATTAAATATGTAATAATACTGATGTAGGCATATGATACATGAAATATACTAAAGATAAGTAAACTTACTAAGTAATATACGAGTACCCAGTTTAATAAAATTGGGAAAAAAATATTCTGTGATGCCTTTCTATTTTAAAGATAAGAAATAGCCACAGTTTTCAAAATACTACAAGAGTATGAACGAGATATACATAACTCAAGTCACATTTGTATGCAGTATATGTGCAACAAGTTTAAAGAAATACTGAAATAATGTGCAACAAGTTTAAAGAAATACTGAAATAATATATATCCTAACAAATGCAATGCTATTATAAAAATGGCCATCATTTTGAAAATATGAACTCATGAACAAAATACATAAAAGTCAACTTAGCTTTGTATGTAGTATATGTGTACCAGTTTTGATTAAATGCTAATGTATGGATCCTACGAATACAGTATCTAGCTTGATCGAAAAAAGTTAAAATAGCCAACACTTTGAAATTATGAACAGCACGTAGATGAAGTACATAAAAGTCAAGTCAAATTACAAAATATTATCTGTGTACAAAGTTTGAAGAACTTTGGTCAACTGGCTCAAAAGTTTTTAGCAGACACACACATTGACATACACACACAGACAAGAAGCCAACTTTTTTTATATCAAAAAGTAGCTAAAAAGATGTGGTTGAAAAACACTGATTCATATGAGTACGTAAATTTGCCACATTTAAAGTCATTTTTATTCGATATTGTCATTCTGTGAATCTAACCATGGTGTTAAGTGAGAATGCACTTTACTTTGAACTTATCTGTGGAGGATAACTGTGAACTGAGCAGGCACTTTCCCCTACCTAATTTAAGTTAATATGAATTTTTTTTCTGATTCCAATTAAATCTTTAATTACAAGGTATGTGCCTTATTCAATATTGCTTAGTCAAGTGTTCAGGATGATATAATATATTCAACAACATAGTAATTTGGGAAACTAGTAAATTAAATTCAGTTTACAAAATTTAAATAAAAAAGACAGTCAGGAGTTCTACAGCAGAGTCAATTATTTAGTTTCCTGGCTTGTTTGGTTTCAAATTGACCATTGTAGAATTTTAATTATTTTTGTTGATATAACCTTTTCTTGAATATAACTTATTTTTTGAGGTTTGGCAGTTTTTAGTAGTCTACAAATTAAGGGTAAGTAATTGTCTTCTTGTTGTGATCTTCTCCACGTTGTAGGTTATCTGGTGTGGATGCTGTGGTCAGATCATTGGCTTCACGGAATTTCTCTGTGGCACAGGTGATTGACACTGTCAGATTTTACATTTGTCCGCTTCAAGTACTGTGCCTTGGAAATGGCCACGCCCGTTTGCAATTTTCGTCCCCAATACACAGAGTTTTGTTTATTTTGTGTATTACATACTTCGTTGTGATACATAAATAGATGCAACCTCTTTCAGATGATTTTAAAGAACATTTGTACATTTGTCAAGTATGCGGGACCACTACTGCAAGAACAGGACAAGGTAGTGAGTAGTATATAACCTCAACATAATTTTTTTTTGTTGTGCTTGAAGCACAGGAACTGGATATTTAAACATTTTACACAATCAATGATCACTGATGTACATCTTGAGTGATAGTGTAACTTTGACAGTTTAACGGTAATTAAATTACAGTATGAGCGAAACCATCGTCTCATTGTAAACATACGCTGTATAGTACTCCACACTGTGCAGGACAGTGCCGCAACTTAAGCATTTTTGGGCAAAAGTGTGTACCAATTGTACACTAAACGCAGACGTAAATAATTGCAATTCTCAATTATTAAGCTCCTTAAAGTGGAGTAAGTTCGTCGACAATCTATCCTTAAAGGTATTGCAACTTAGGTTGCCAAATGAGAAAACGAGATTTCTGAATACACAAAGAATTTATACACGTATAATACACTCTTACATCAGTTGTTACAAAATTCTTAACACACATCAAACTAAAACCCACTGTTAGTTCCTCCAATCCCAACACAGTTTCATGGGTCATATATAGTTTAATCTCGTGAGCCACGCTCCATCAAACATTATCACTTCTTGACCCATTGTACGGTAGAACCTAGGTAATCTTTCACACCTACTTCCGACAATCCCTCCACAGTCTGAAAAGCCTTCAACTCTGTGTTTTTACATAAATCACAAAATGACTGTAAGTGCTGAATCCTTGTACAGTACTGTCATTAACACATCTACTCGACGAATAAACACCTCCGCCTAGCGAGAGTCATCATTCCTGAATATTACCAGAGGAAAGATAGCTCCAATCCTAAAGGGGCAGTCTACAGGAATTTTCACCATAACGTACCTTAAATATTCCTTTCGTCAATCCCAGACGAGGACTTACTTTGGAAACTTACGAAAGTCACCTCTAATTGTGACGCCCAGAGTTTAAAAACTTCCCTCAGCAAGGAAGTCTCCATCCGAGACTTCGTCGACTTGAAGTCGTTCTGCTGTCCGCCATTCCACTTAGTTGAAGTCAACCACACACTGAGACCGTGTTTCTCCTCAGTGCATTATGCACCCACGTTTTGCACGACTTCCAACCTTAACCAGAGCCCCCAAAGAAGTAAGGCCCTCTCCGCTCAGTCGTCCCGTCAAGCCAACTTCCCCCTTCTCCTCCCATCCTCTACCACCCGGCCGAGAGTCCACCCCCGCTCTCCACAGCCGTCCAATCTGCTCGATGGCCACTCGAGTAGAAGGCATGACCGTTAAATGGAGAATGACGGCGGCCCACCCAACACAGGGGAAAAGAAAGAGAGAGAGAGTTTACTACTTCCTATCAAATCAACCCTGAACCTAGACCATAACCCTCTCACCCACCCGAGCTCAACTTTCACTTCTAGCCAGAAACAGTTGGAAGACCCTTTCAAGTGGGTCAAGTGACAATCACCAAAACATTGCAACTTAAGCTAGAACTTTTGCCAGCCGTTAGCGAGTTAAGTGTACCCAGCATCAGCCCTGTTACATCTGGCGCCTGAACAGGGACCGAGGGAATCAAAGTACCTTGTGGATCCTGTAGTGAAGGTCAGTGATCAGATAGTGATATGATCATAAAATGAGAGGTTGGTACTATGGTACAAGTATGTGCATCTTAAGAGTAATCAGTAATCTGTGATATAGAGATGGTAGCGGTAGTTACACGTACAAACAATTATGTGTGCGACTTAAAAAGTAGATAATAAAGTATTTGTGGTAAAACAGCGAGTAAGCTATTTACAATGGTGACGAGGATAAATTTACATGTGTTATATCAGAAAGTTATTCAATAAATAGTGCAGGCTTGGCGAAACATTGTATCTAGTTTATAAAGTGTGTTACACAATGGCGGACAGTAGTGACATCAGTCATCGCGAGTTGGAACCTTTCGGGTTTACGGAGAGTGGGAATGTTTCTCAGCGGTGGAAAGAATGGTTAATTGATTTTAAAATATATCTGAATAATTCGGAATCACAGGGGCAAGTCGGCGGTGTGGTAAACTGTTACATTTGGCGAGACAAGGAGTGCGTAAAATCTACGCCTCGGAAATCAGCATGCAAGGTTTGGACAAAGACTACACACCAACACAGCGTATTGATGCGACGGCGGGTGTGCCAAAGATGGATTGTTATAAGGAAGCCCTCCCTGGCTGTATTAAATGCTTACTTCACCCCCAGTCAAACGAGACTTATGAGCGACAGCGGTTCAAGGCGATGAGGCCTCAGAATGGTGAGTCAGTGGATAACTATTATTCTCGCCTTCAGATTGAACCCGTGGATCGTAGGCTCACAGCTAACACCAGGCCGACTAAGTGCCGAGTATAACGACGCACCCAGAAGCAATCCTACACTCCTTAAAAACACTCGAGAACTCACTTATAGCTCGACACTGGGACGAGGAAATGCGCTAGCTACACGGAAACAAGCCAGGAGGGAGATATCAATCAAATTTATATTTTAGATATCAATACATACAAGTTAATCCAATGCACAATAAGTTCATTAATCACATGTAAGTGAAGATGTCCGTCATTCAACTTCTCTATTACCATACAGACTTACGATGAATAAATTCGGAAACGTGAAACAAACAATGTTGTGGCTGCCAAACAACATGCACCACTATTATCCGAAATGTAGTTAAACAGGGCCCCAGCTGTAGCCAGACCGCGGCCGCGAAAGCACGTCCAAGAACACATACAACCGAAATGAAAGGGAGGAACACAAATCAAAGCAGAAAGATGAAACCGAAAATTAAAGAACAACTAAAGAACTTACCAAACGTACGTCGAGGACGTGCCTACAGGGTCGCGGACTGTCACAACTGCCCGCGAGCGGGACCTGGAAGAGACTGCCTCGCTCGTCGCCCAGAGAGGCCGGCAGAGCTGTGGTCAAAGAAGTAGGGGAAGGGGCAAGGGAAGGGAGGACACGAGCGGAGCCGAAGAGTGCCGAGACCGGCCGAACACGTCGAAGCGGGACGGAGAAGAGTCACAGACGTCAGACGAGACACCACAGGTCTAATTTAACCACACACTTCTAGGGTATCACTGCATTCACAAGTCGCTGGTCGTAATAATACATTTCAGACAAAGGAGTAGGCTACTCCTAGTTCAAGATGCAACTTGCATATTGTGCCTTCGCGGGACATGAAGATTCCAAAGCGGTGTGACCAATTTATGGATACATGGCCATGGCCCCACTTGACGAAGGAGCTGTACATGGAATCCATCAAGTCCGGTGCTGTTCTCACCCTTGCCTGTACAAAGGAGATGGCCAGACTACACGAGGCGCTCCGGCAACAGCTAGACTTGGCACCAACACTTCCTGCACCAGATCAACTCGGAGCGGTGCACAAAGTGACGTCTTCAACCACATGTCAGCATCGCCAGGAGGATATTTCAAGGTCAAACAACACTGTATGATGTTTTGTATGTGGTAGGAATAACAACATTAGAACGAACCCCAAGTGTCCTGCATGGGGTAAACAATGTAACAAGTGTGGCCTTAATAATCACTTTTCTTCTGTATGAAAATCTGATAAAACCAAATCCGATAAAACCAAATCTAGTTTTTCCAGAAATAGAGATGGTAATATGAACAAACCTAGGGAAGACAAAGGGGTTTATTGTGTAGAAAATGGGTCAGTTTCAACATCTGGTACAGAAGTTGTTGATAATTTTGCTTTTCATGTACAGTCAGCTAGCAAACAGTTGGGTACCCTTGACTTATCTGAAATCATTATTGGTGGTGTCCCCGTAAGTGTGTTGATTGATTCAGGTACTGACTGTAATGTTGTAGATCAAACAGATTGGGAACAGTTATATGTAAATAATAAATGTAAATCTTGGGTTGTAAACGAAAAGGTCTATGGCTTAGGCCAGGAGGCAAAAGATGTGACTGGTATGTTTAATGCTACTGTTGAGGTACCACATAATTGTTGTAGGGCTCTGCCAGATGTAAAATTTGTAGTGATGAAAGAAATTAATGTCCCTATACTTGGCAAACAAGATGCAATTAAGCTGGGCTTACAAAGGACTGGACCAGCAGATAAGGTCAAATGCCATGTCACTCGGATAACAGTGGTGGAAGTCTTAAAAACTATGTTCCCACAGGCTTTTTGTGAGGTTGGAAAATTGAAGGGGGTTCAACTTCAAATTCTGCTAAACACAGAGGTTAGTCCTGTTTGCCAAGCAGCAAGATGTATACCTTTTAACTTTGGATTTGTGGTGGAAGAAGAGCTGAAAAAACTGCTTTCAATGGGAATAATAGAGGAAGTCAGTGGTTATTCAGAAGGGGTTTCACCCATACATTTGGTACCATGTTCCAATGGGAAGTGGCGTATGACAGTAGATATGTGTAAAGCAAATCAGGCAGTACTGAGAGAAAGGTTTCAAATCCCAACCCCTGAAAGAAAGGTTTCAAACCCAACAATTAAGGAAATGTTAATGAAGCTAAATGGTAGTAAAATTTTCTCCAAACTAGATTTTGTAATATCATTCCATCAGATTCAGTTACATCCCAGATCAAGAGCAATAACCACATTTATTATGTACTCACACAGGCATGTACAGATTCACATGCTTAATGTTTGGTATTAGTTGTGCCTTTGAGTTTTTCCAGAAGTGTATGCAAATGGTCTTTCAGGGATTGCCTGGGGTTATATATTTTTATGATGATTTTGTGGTGTTTGGAGTGACACAACAAGAACATGACCAACGATTGGTCAAGGTGCTAGAGCGTATTGTGAGGCGGTCCACCCACCACTTAAGCCTTTATTGTTTCCTGTTTTATTTTATTATTTCCTTATGTTTGACTTATTGAATTTGCTATTATCTATATAATTACTTTGATGTATTGTTGACAGTTGTTTGGCTTTTATCTGTATCAGTTTTGAAATTGTTAAATTTTATATGTAGCTAATTTGGTTTGTTTAGGCTGAGGCAATTTTGTGTTTTAATTTAAATTTAATAATATCATTTGCAGCTTAACTGTTATTGTATTGTAACTCCGGGCTGGGAGTATTGTTGGCAAGTGTAGTTGGATGGCACAGGTGTGCCTGCCCAGTTCCTGGAATCGCTATTGTAAAGTAACTGGCCTCACCAGACCATCCTTTTTTGCCTTAAGTAGGAGTATGCTTCTTGATTTCATTTTTTTTTAAATTGTAATGGACAATAGTAGAACTTAATTTTGTTGTTTTCGGAGATTTGAGACCGCAGAAGGCATGTCAGTGTACAACATACAGCTGCCAAAGTGTTAAGACCACCTTTCAGCCACATATTGAGGTGTAGGCCTGAGATTTGGGGGCAACTAGGATGGACCTAGTGGTGGCCCATGGTAAAGAGCCGCTGCCCGGCTCTGCACTCCAA
>PNEQ01012512.1:0-20138 GCA_003012365.1 Medauroidea extradentata
CATTCGAACAAAAACTATATTTCGTGCCCTACAAAATTTGAGAAACGTTGCAATGTGCATCTACATGTATAATATTGAAAAATAAAATTTTATTGTTGTAAAAAAATGTGTTCCAATACAAAATTACGTTCCCATTTTTTCTTCGATATAATACTCGCAATTCCGGTAACAACTTCACATTTTAAGCTAAGCCAAATACGAAAACAAGTCAAATCTTCCACCAAATTACTACTAGCGCTCGGCGACATGAAGGAGTCACATTTTATTCCTCAGTGTCAAGACCTCTACCTTCTTAGACCGTGATATAAACATAAGTGTTGAAAACAGTGCAAATAACACGAACAATATGAACATTTTGTATACTTTTGTGAATTAGTTGAATTATTTCTTTTCATATATATTGTCTATGGAGTTTGTTTTATGTTTTGAAAAAGAAGGTGTTGTAAGCAACTAGTAATGAGAAAAATTACAATTTTATTTTCTTCCTTTCATTTTGGCTGTTTATGACTTGTTTCTTTTATGTTTATATGATATGCAACGATTCTAAATATATTCTGATTCGTCGGGTAGACGGATTTTAACATTTGGCGACCGTGACAGGACACGAACCTGCAATCTTCGGATTTAAAAACTTCGGTGAAGAAACGAGCGGTACTGCGTTCATCATTCACCAAATTCTACAGTGCCACGAGTCAAATTATATCAACGCCAGAGCCCGAGGTGAGACCGACCTGATTACTATTAAAATTAACCAAGATATGCTGCAGGGGAAAATTTCAGAACTGTCAACTCTTGATGAGAGTGTACTTCATTTAAGTTTAGCCGACGGGAAAAATAAGCATGAATTAGAAGTGGAAATAGAAGAGGCAGACTCGTATAAAACAAAATATGCCCTGTTGGGTGTACAAATTTCTGAAGTAATGTGTGAGGTAGTCGATAGTGGTGACTTGGATGAAATGAGTAAGGGTAATAGTGTGCCACTTAAAAGGAAGTACAAACTACCTAAAGTAGAACTTAAGAAGTATAGAGGGGAGTTAACAGAATGGTTAGGATTCTGGAGTCAGTTTTCTAAAATACACGACGACGATGATCTGGACGACTCCGATAAATTTCAGTACCTAATTCTGTCCACCTTACCTGGGTCTAGAGCTAGAGAAGTTATTGACAGTTTCCCGCCAACGGCTGAAAATTATGGCAAAGCGGTGGAATGTTTAAAGTCTCGATTTGGGCAGGAAGAAATGTTGGTTGAAGTTTATGTACGTGAGGTTTTAAACCTCACCATACATAATTTAGGAGATAGTTTGCAGTTGTCCTTGTATGACCAGTTGGAAACGAAACTAAGGGCACTTGAAACTTTAGGTGTCAAGTCGGACAAGTACACAGCCATATTTTTTCGTCTAGTAGAGTCATGTTTGACTGAAGATTTACTGCGTGTGTGGTAACGAAGTGGTGTAAGACAAAAGTGAGATAATAAATTAATGAACTTGATGGAATTTCTTAGGAATGAAGTTGAGCAAGAAGAGCGAATTAGTATAGCAGTAAAGGGGTTTAGTATTAATACTAATCAAGAGAGAAAATTGAAGTTGGCAAGTAATTTTACGGCAATAGGAAATAACACTGCTACTGCTGTTGAATTGGTGAACATGAGAAGTAGTCCAGGATTTGTTGCATGTATTTTCTGCCAGGGTGCACATTACTCTGGAGACTGTTTCAAGGCGAGGGGCATGACCATGTTGGAGAAGCGTAATATAGTAGATTGTAAGAAGTGTTGTTTCATTTGCTTACGCAATGGTCATGTTGTGAAGAGTTGCAAAACGACTAGTATAGTCTGTGGTGCTAGGCACATACTGCTAA
The DNA here is from genome assembly GCA_003012365.1 of Medauroidea extradentata. Taxonomy (NCBI): domain Eukaryota; kingdom Metazoa; phylum Arthropoda; class Insecta; order Phasmatodea; family Phasmatidae; genus Medauroidea; species Medauroidea extradentata. The sequence continues at coordinate 1,855 of PNEQ01012512.1, forward strand.
TGTGTCCTAAAATTGAACGAACTAAATAAAACCTCCCTGTGAAACCCTCAACTGACAAAGTACATGAAACTTTGTCCAACCAATCATCTTATGATACTCTCTTACAAACACTTCTTGTTAGAATAAAAGGGAAAACAAGTGAACAACACATAATGATTCTTATTGACACTGATTCTTAATGATCTTACATTACCAAGGATGTTACAGTAGGAATGGGGTATCAGTCAGTTGGTGAAGAGCAACTCAGGCATGGTTTGTTTGGTGGTCATCGGTCCAATAAAGTCCTAGATAACAAATTTCATGTCATACTTGCAAGTCTCTGCAGTGACAATGTTTGCAGCTTTGATGTTCTTGTCCAAGATGTAATTTGCTGTTCTGTGCCTTCTGCAGACGTTCGTGTTTGTAAAAGTGCTCTGAAAAATGTCGGTATTAAGGTAAAAGATGACAACAGTCCTATCAGGGGCGTCATTTCAGGTTTTTCCTGGGTTTGGGGGGGGGGCAAGATTTTGTTTTCTGACGACATTGACCTTGTTGCATCTTTTTTATTAATTAAGCATGTATAAATTAGATACTTTAATAATAAATCTTTAGTTTTATGTCCTTAAGTTAGCATTATTTACATTTAAAAATACAAAAAATACATTTATACACAAAAATTCCAAATCCAGGGGGGGGCATTTGCCCCCCCCTGTAGATCCCCAAATGACGCCCCTGAGTCCTACACAGGTCTTGGTGGGAGCAGATGTGACTGGTAAACTGTTTAACTGGAGAGAGAGTTATCTTGGAAAATGGGTTAGTTGCCATCAATACCTATTTAGGGTGGACATTGATGGGAAACATTCCGACAGGTAAAAGCTGTTTACCAAACGATGGTAGTATCAACCCTGTTGTACTCTATGAGAGCTTGATGTGTTGGGTATTGGTGACCCTGAAGCACAAAGGACGAAAGAAGAGCGAATATCCTGTTCTAAGGAAAATTTCGAGAGAAGCGTTAGAAGAAGTGGTGACGGAAGATATGTGGTAGAACTCCCTTGGATAGAAGGGCATCCCTCTCTACCCACAAACTACACTGCAGCACTAAAACATCTAGAAAACCTTTCTCGAAAATTATCTTCCATGGATATATATGATGCTTATTCCCACATTCTAATGGAATGGAAGGAAGATGCTGTTATAGAAGAAGTAAAAAACTTCAGCCCAAATGACGGACATTATTTGCCACATAGATCTGTGATAAAAGACCAAGGCACAACAAAGGTGAGGCCAGTGTTTGATGCTTCTTGTAAGGTGTGCCACTACCCCTCTCTTAACGACTGCATGGAGGAAGAATAAAATCTGATAGAAACCATAACTCGCCTTCTTCTTATGTTCAGAAGAAAACCAGTTGGAGTTATATCTGATATCAAAAAGGCCTTCTTACAAATTAGTCTTTGTACGAAGGATAGGGATTTTGTACGTTTCTTATGGAAAGATGAAGAAGGACAAGTGATCGCACTGCGACACACGGGTGGTATTTGGTGTTACTTCTAGTCCTTTCCTACTTGGCGCAGTAATTGAACACCATTTAGACAGTCTTTTGCAAGATTGACTAAGTGGGCGGAATTCATACACTGAAGAAATAATTACTAAGCTGAAAAAATGTTTCTATGTAGATAACTATGTTACGAACGTAGAAAGGGATGAGCTCTGCGAATTCATAGAAGAGTCAACGAATATTTTTCAGGAGGCGAAATTTGAGCTCAGAGGATGGGAGCACACAGACCCAGTGGCTAATCTTATTGAAAAGACCAATGTTTTAGGTATGTTATGGAGCAAATGGGGCAAATACACTCTCTGAGAACTTAACCATTTTTGAAGAGTTAACACTTTTGCCCGGCAGTGTGACAAAGAGAAAGATTCTTTCAGCTGCCCATAAAATATTTGACACCATCGGGTTTACTGTTCCTGTGACCTTGATTCCAAAACTATTGATGCAGCAATTGTGGAAAGACAATTTAAGCTGGGATGCACCAGTCTCAGAAACGGTTGAAAGGAGCTATAGGAAGTGGACCAAATTGATTGGTTGTTTGAGCGGTATAGCAATACCACGGTGCATTACCAGAAGTGGAGGTAAGCTGAACCTGCACACCTTTTGCAATGCGAGTCAATCTGCGTATGCAGCCGTCGTCTTCCTGAGGGTTGAATCATCCACCGACATCGAGGTGCACCTGGTTGAGGCAAAAGCTAGAGTTGTTCCAACGAAAAGGACAACAATTCCACGGCTTGAACTATTGGCAGCAACCATAGCAACCCGGTTGGCTTCAAAGTCTGCAGTAGTCTTGAAAGTAGACGAGACAAATCTATATTTTTGGAGTGATTCCATGACTGTGATAAGCTTAATACAGCGAGAGGAAAATTGGAGTGTATTTATGTACAACAGATTAAAAGAGATCAGGATGCTGTCCCATAAAGATTCATGGCGACATATTGCAGGGATACTGAATCCAGCGGATTTAGCAAGTCGAGGGTGTTCAGCTGAAGTGTTGCTACAATCCGAATGGTGGGAGGGTCCAGAGTGGCTTAAGAACATTCCAGAAAAATGGCCTGTTCATGCATCTGCTATTAGTGAAGATGAAGTGAATAGGGAAAGAAGACCTAGCATAGTTTTGAACCTGAGTATTCCCAACGCAGATAATGACTGGTATTATAGGTATTTCTCTCAGTATTTCAAATTACAACGATTCATGGGCTGGATACTCAGATTCCTACACAATTGTCGACATCCAGAAGATAAAGAATCAGGTGAATTGAACTCAACAGAGCTCAGTAAGGCTGAAGGACGTATCATTAAACTTATTCAAAGGGAGTCCCTTTTTCGTATTGATGAACGTATCGCACATTTGAAGCCTTTTGAAGATGAACATGGAGTTATACGCATCAAGACCAAGGTATCGGAACGTGAAGATACATTTGAATTCAGACATCCAGCATTGCTGCCTGCCGATTACTCAATCGTACTAAGACTAATACACCATTTTCATGTGCAGTTCAGTTATGTGGGCACACAGGGTCTTTTGTCGCTACTTCGAGAGAGTTTTTGGATCTTAAGAGGCAGAAAGACAGTGTGTTCCATGATAAAAAGGTGCCTAGCCTGCAGAAGGTTCAGGGGAAATAATGTGGAACAAGTAACCCCACCCTTACCAGCAGATAGAGTTCGTGATGCTGCAGTTTTTAAAGTTGTTGGGATAGATATGGCAGGACCTCTACATTTTAGAAATGGACAGAAAGCATGGATTTGCATATTCACTTGTGCAATATACCGAGCAGTACATTTTGAACTAGTCACTTCCTTGTCGGCTAAATCTTTTCTCCTAGCCCTAAGAAGATTTATTGCACGCCGTGGACGTCCAACAATAATCTACAGTGATAATGGTACCAACTTTGTGGGAGCTAACCACTCATTTTCTAAGTTGGACTGGGCAAGAATTCAGTGTTTCAGCTCGGCACGACAATTTATCTGGACATTCAATCCTCCAACAGCATCCTGGTGGGGAGGATGGTGGGAACGTCTGATCGGTATGCTCAAGTCACTACTTCGCAGTGTCTTAGGTCAAGCAATGCTAGATTTTGAGGAACTCTATACAGTGATAAGTGATTGTGACTAGACTGACCGTTGGCCATTGTTGAAGAATTGTACCCTGGTCGCGATGGAGTATCCCGTGTTGTACGCCTAAGGACTTCAGATGGAGTGGTAATAAGACCTACTCAATGCATATATCTCCTTGAAGGATTGTGTATCAAGGAAAGTTTGAATCGTAAACTGACTGAGGCAAGCACAGACACCTGCAAAAAACTCCAACAGAAACTCTAGAACAACAGGAAATTTTCAAGGAGTCTAGAGTTGGCAGAAAAATTATTCTACCTGCAAGATTTAAATTATAAAATTTAATTGATTATTGTGTTTGTATGTCATAGTAGTACTGATATATATGTTATGTTGAGTCAGGGACTCAAGGTGGGAGGATGTTGAAAACAGTGCAAATAACACGAACAAGATGAACATTTTGTATATATTTGTGAATTAGTTGAATTATTTCTTTTCATATATATTGTCTATGGAGTTTGTTTTATGTTTTGAAAAAGAAGGTGTTGTAAGCAACTAGTAATGAGAAAAATTACAATTTTATTTTCTTTCTTTCATTTTGGCTGTTTATGACTTGTTTCTTTTATGTTTATATGATACGCAACGATTCTAAATATATTCTAATTCGTCGGGTAGACGGATTTTAACAATAAGATTATAATTATAATTTACTATTAAACCTATTTACTCTTAACACACTACAATTATTTTGATACATTACAACACACTTCCATCCATTATCCTTTTATCTCATTTCTCTCTTGTCTTTTCACTCCCCAGGATTGCCAACACGCACACCCTCTCCCAATCCTGCACATCTACGACCCCTAGCTGCTGTTTGAATTTTACAAACTTGTGTTTCATTAGACTTTTTGTCAACACATCTGCCACCTGATCATCTGATTTTACACACACCAACTTCACATTACCATTCTGAACTTCGTCACGTATAAAATGGTATCTAATGTCTATGTGCCTACTTCTTCTAGTCTAACAAGTACTTGCCATCTTTATAGCAGACTGACTGTCTTCAAATTCAACAACAGGTGTACACCTTACAGTCACTATTTCCTGGAGTAACTGAAAAATGTGCTTACACTCCTTGAAACATTTAGATATAGCAACATACTCAGCTTCACTACTGCTTACACTTACAATACCTTATTTCTTTTATCTCCACACAATGCACTTGTTGTGGAAGAAAACAGTATACCCAGTAACACTTTTACGACCATAGATATCATTACCATAATCTGAATCAACATATACACTGATCTGATCACTACCCTTATCTGATTTCAAGAATACTAGCCCAAAATGTCGTGTACTATTTAAGTATCTCAATGTTTTTTAGGTGCTTCCAAATGGTAAGATCAAATGTGTTTTGAAATCTTGAAAAATACACAACAGCAGAGCTGATATCTGGCCTAGTGCCTAACATAATATACATCAAGCATCCTAATAGTTCTTTATATGGGACCTCACACACCTTACTTACACTTGAGGGACTAAGGTTCAACTTAGGCTCCATTGGTATTGAACATGGCCTACAATCCTTCATATTGAACCTGTCAAGCACTTTCTCAATCAAACTGCCCTGGCTCAAGACAAAACCACCTTTAATCCTGTCAATCTGGATACAAAAAAAAATACTATCACGAAATTCCCACAACATAAACCTACTCTTCAATTTCGAGACAATGTTAGACACAAAAGCTTCATCCTTATACACAATCAATATATCATCAACATAAATCAGTAAATATGTACTCTCACTAAAGTAGAGACAAGAATCAACACTTGAACGTTCAAACCCAAGGGAAGTGAGTACATAATTAAAAGTTGTATTCCAGCATTTGGGTGCTTCCCTCAAACCATACAAAGCCTTAGACAGTCCATACACAACTACATTCTCTTCCGACATATTTGTAACACCCACACTACTAACACCTTTGGGAACATGCATGTACACTGGCACTTTCAATGTCCCATTAAGAAATGCTGACTTCACATCCAACTGTTTAATACTCAGGTCCTTTTCCACAGCAACTGTCAGTAGAACTCTTATGGTGGACATCCGGGTAACAGGAGCATAGAGATCTTCAGATGCCTCTTGAAAACAGCCTCTGGCAACTAACCGCGCTTTCTTCTCCAATATCCCATCTATAATCTTCTCAGTGAAGACCCACTTGCTATCGATAATATTCATCCCCTTTGGCATTGGGACGAGTTCCCATGTTTTATTTTCATTTAAAGCTTCAATTTCTTCAATTATTGCCTGCTCCCATCCGTTTCCATAGCTTCATCAAAAGTCTTCGGGGTATATGGTGAGGGGTACTGCCCAACAGTTAGTGCTTCTATCTGGTGAAGTTCATAGTCCATGAGTTTCTTAGGAATTTGCACTTGTATTTTAGTTCTTATGTCCTTCACAAATTCCTGTTTCTCCTTGCCATTGTTCAGACCTATATCAGACACTTCAAAGCCAATAAATGGGTCCTCATCTTCAGAAAGTGGTTCATCAGTTTCTGGAGGCACTGCCTGTTGGTTGATATCCGTGTCTTCACTCTCAACTGTAACTTTTCCAGAATTTTTTCCATCCATAGGTTTTGCAAACTTTTCTTCAAATACAACATTTCTTGAAACAGTTACATTTCTTGTCACAGGATCATATAGCCTATAATTAGTTGATTCCCCATCATATCCAACAAATATCATTTTCTTACTTTTTGCTGCGAGTTTATCCCTATGTTGTGCTGGTATCAATATGAACGCCTCACTTCCAAAAATTCGAGCATGTTGTAGTGAGGGCCTTTTCCCTGTCAGTTTCTCATATGGTGTTTCAGAGGAGCCAGAAGTTGGTGTCCGATTCAAGAGGTACACGACTGTATTCACTGCCTCAGCTCACAGGCATTGAGCCACATCCCTTGGTGCAGCATAGATCTGGCACTTTCCATTAGAGTTCTGTTCTCCCTCTCAATCCTGCCTTTTTGTTCGGGAGTATATGGAGCAGTTCTTTCAAGCACAACTCCATTTTCTGGTAGGTACTCGTGAAACTCTGTGTTAATGAACTTTGTTCCATTATCCACTCTCAATCGCTGCACTCTGTGTCCTGAAACTTGGTGTTACATCCTGACTACTTGCTGAAACTCAAAGCCTGAATGGTTATCCTTGAATATTGAAAAAAAACTTGAATCCACGAACTGAGGGTACAGGCATTGGTCCACATAAATTACAATGAATCAGCTCACCTGGCTGTGCGGACTGAACCATGTTTCGAGCGAAAGGCAATTTGTGCTGTTTGCCGTACATACATCCTTATCACAAAATCCTGCTTGCCCTTAAAGTTTACTCCATCAACAACCTTAGGAACTACACACAAGTACTTAGCATTTAAATGCCCAAGACGTTCATGCCAAAGCTGAAACTCGTTTTCAGTGACATTAACCTCCCTGTGACCCGGCTTCAAGGTCTTAAATTTCATATTATAGAGGTTATTCTCTCCTCATACACCAACACCTACAAGTTCACTTTGATTATACACTTGAACATGCAAGCCTGATTTTACTATTTTCCTACCTTTGTTTGTGATGACCCCTTCTGACAGTAAGTTTCTTCGTAATTCTGGAACATACAGCACATTGGTAATGATGCCCTTAACAAACATCATTAACACATTTTTCAATCCTGACATTCCCCACTCCTCTCACTTCAAGCATTGCACTATTTCCCAGACTGACACTATCTCTCACTTCTACATAATTTTCCAAAATGTCCCTAATAAATGTCATGTGACATGAAGCCCCACTGTCCATAGTCCAGTCAATTTTCTCATCCACTACTAAGGCTTCTTTTTCATCTACCACATACTCAGATGTGAAGAAGGCATTCTTTTCAAAGTTTCTAATGGTATTATAGAACTTGTTCTTGTATTGAGAATATTCTCTACAGTTTCGGGCTATATGTCCCTCCTTATCGCATTTGTAGCAGGTGATGCTTCTCCTAGTTTTGAATCTTGTCACAGCTAGTGCCGATTCCGAACTCCTCTCGTCTGATACAGTCAGGCTAGCTTCTTCATCCAGAAGCCTGGTGGTAAGGTTATATATGTTTTTCTTGCTTTCATCTGTAGACAGCAAGGATTGACGAAAATTCCTATATTTTTCCGGGAGTGTACCTAATATTTTTCGTCACAATGGCAGTCTCTGACATACTCTCCCCAGCTTCTCTGATTTGCTTGGCTAACGTTTCCACTTTGGAAATATATGTAATTATAGAATCATCTGGCTCCAACCTGAGACAGTTAAATTTCTCCAGTAATGCCATTTTACTAAATTCGGACTTTTGCTGGTAAATTGAATTCAGTTTTTCCATTATTTCAAAAGATGTATAGCAATTTTCAACGATCGCTATTTGCTTGAACTCCATTGCAGACGTCAATACAAACATGGCATTTGCATCTCTTCTTAACTAAGTTTCCTTCTTTCCGTCATCTGCCGGCTTCTTATATGACCCATTTACAATTTCAAACAGTCCTTTTGCCTTCAGAGCACACACGATTTGGAATTTCCATTGGGAAAAATTGTTCCCGTCGAACTTTTGAATATTGCTTGTTTCAACTTTATCTGCCATTTTGATACAGTTGAACGCGCGCTAGCTTTCAATACACACTATTCACTTAACACATTTGCGCATCTGGGCCCATAACCCGTTGTCTTACAAATAATGAAAGCTCAATCATTTCTGAATTCTTTATTTACTACGTTTAACGTTCAACCTATTTACTGTTAACACACTACAATTCTTTTGATATGTCACAACAAACTTCCATCCATTATCCTTTTATCGCACTCTCTCGTGTCTTTTCACTCCCCAGGATTGCCAACACTCACAGTTAGAAAGGCTTTTTCCACAAAATTTCCAGATATATAATTCAACTTCATCACTCCACTCGAAATAAAATCAATAACCAAAGATTTGAAACCAAAACACTCACATGGATATGATGAAATCAGTAGTAAAATTATTAAATATTGCGCAGATGTATTAATTTGGCATCGTGATATAATGTGCAACAATTATCTTCTACGTGGGATTTTCTCAGATAGACTGAAGTATGCTACAGTTATTCCACTACACAAAAAGGGAGATAAAACCAATATGGAAAATTATAGACCTGTTGCCTTAATAAGCATATTTTCTAAAATTTATGAAAAATTAATCTACAACTGCCTATGAAAACAATTTTTAGAACATAAAATCCTAACCCTCTCTCTTAATTTTGATTCCGTAAGAAAAGATCAACAGATAATGCCACTTTTAAATTAACATATGAAATTTTGGAAGCTTTAACCAAACATGAACCAGTTATAAGTATTTTTAAGACTTAGCAAAGACTTTAGATTGTGTCAACCATCAAACATTGTTAGAAAAATTATTATATTATGGTGTTACAAAAAATTTTAAAATTTACTTGGTTCTTATCTCACTTGTAGAAAGCAATGAGTTGTAATAAAAGATACCACATCAGGGAATAACTCTATCACTAAAATAGTTACTGTAGAACATGGAGTTCCACAAGGATCCATTCTTGGCCCACTCTTGTTCTTAATTTACATTAATGACCTCCCTAGTGCCATAGAAACTCAAGCAGTAACTGTTCTTTTAGCAGATGATACCAGTATCCTCATAAAAAATAAATCAAAATCTGAATTAGCTGTCATTGCTTCTCAAGTACTTACTACTTTAGATAAATGGTTCAGTGCAAACAGACTGACAGTAAATATAGATGAGACAAATTTCATTAATTTTGTAAAACGAAACAAAACTCCATCTAATATAAATCTTTTGTGCAATAAGTACGAGGTTAAACAAACTAAAGACACAAAGTTTCTAGGCATCCAGCTTGATGAACATCTGAATTGGAAAGCACATACTGAAAGTACAATGTCTAAATTAAACCGAGCATGTTATGCTCTCAGATGTATGAGCAACAAGCTTGACATTTCTGCTCTAAAAACTATATACCTTGCATATTTCCATTCAATAATGAAATATGGAATTATACTATGGGGAAACTCTACCAATGCTAAAAAAAATATTTATACAACAAAAGAAAGTGCTAAGAATAATTTGCCGGTAGAGTAATAAATGTTCTTGTAGGCCACTATTTAAAACATTAAAGGTTCTCACTCTGCCCAGTCAATACATCTATTCTGTTTTGGCATTTCTTTCAGATAATATTGAATTGTTTCAAGTAAACTCTTCTCTTCTCTCACACTCCACAAGGATACAAAACAACATTCACTGTCCGTCAAATAGTTTATCCTTGTTTCAAACAGGTCTGTACTACACTGCAGTTAAACGGTTCAATAAACTTCCTCCTCATAACAAAGAACTTTGCAGATGTAACACCAAAGTGATCAAAAAGCAGTTAAAAGACTTTTTGATAATGAATGCTTTTTATTCTATGGATGAGTTTCTAAACCGGTAAATGATAATCCTCTTCAAATTAAAAACAATTCAGTACGGTATGTCCTTCTACTGTTCGATTGATCGATGTGTGTACAATTAATAATGTTAGCAATATCATGTAAATTTTATAACTTTGATATGAATATGGCTGTACTTGTGAAAGTCTTTATTTTATTTAATATTAATTTGCCTACATTTATGAACATGTTTATTCACATGTTCATGCTTCATATATGTTTTGTACATAGTACTTGTTTGTGAAAATGTTTATTCACTAAATGTTCATGCTAGGTACACATATTTTGTAAATACTTGCTTGTGAAAATGTTTATTCACTAGATATTAATATGTTTTGTACATAATTTTTTCTCCAGAGTGTTTATTTTTCATATGGGCTGTATATACTTAGTTGTCTAAATGCTGTAGATTCTGTTTAAGTGCAAACATGTAATCGGTGTATGCTTTTTTTGTATGCAAAATATGTATTATTCAATGAGTATTTGACATGTTCCACATTCTTGAGCCATTTGGTACTCACTGTGGGTCTATGGAATGTAATGAAAATAAATAAATACTTCAAAACACAAGAAACATTTGATTTACAAGTCATTATTTTTTATTAAAAAATTTTGTACATGTAGATATTTACTGAACACGCTTATGTCCTGTCGTTTGATTATTAATGTTCTAGTATTAGAAACAAAAATTTACTAAATCCTTTATCACACAGTTCTAAACATTTACAATCATTATATAACAATAATTTAAAAAATTCACTTACGATTGGGCAACTGTCCAGTGTAAAGTTGTAACCTCTTAAGTTTCCAACCCCCTCACTGTCACATACTCTTCCGACAACAAATTCCACACTCTCGCCGACCTTCTAAGCATTTACTGCCTACCCTGCTCCGTTCTGCTCGTCATCTAAATCTTCTTACTTTATAACATAACTAAGTTAACTGGCAGACTAACTTATAGCAACCTTCCTGTGTATTCACCCCCTAGTTCATTCTGATCAGCCTTTCCACTCTCCCCATTACCTTTAATGAGCTTCCCCTCCCCCCAGTTCCTTCAACATAACATCCTCGCTAGTCTGCTGTTGCGTTCTATATTTATCCTTAACCCACCTCGCTACCAATCTTTGCACCTTCTCCAGCTCCCGTACCTTCAATTCCCACTCCGCTGTAGCATACTCTTAACACTGGTTGTACCTATTTAATATATCCCTTTTCTTTCACAATTCTAATAACTCCTTCAAAATTATACCCAGCATAACTACAGCACTTTTCCCTTAAACACCACTCTTCACCAGCCTTTTCCACCCTTCTACGTAATTTTGCCTTGGTATTTATATTCTGAAACTTATCATCTATACATGTCAGTTTTCCTAACGTTCCTCATAAATCTAACATTCTTTGTCTTTCCCATATTTATATTAATTTAATTCTCTTCAGTCCACAATTTTATCCTATTATTGTCATCCTGCAACTTGTTCCCTCCAAAGTCATCAGCAAACACTATTGTTTTATCACTTACTCTTAAACCAATGCCATTTGCCATTATTGTAAACAAATTCCATACTCCAGCACACTTCTCTGCAGCACACCAGATGTAACCTATATCTCTTGCGATAAGACGTCTCCGACTTTTACCCTCTGTCACTGCCCGTTGAGGAAGTCTCCAATCCATACCAACTTTGTCTACCAGTCTTTTTCACAATCACTCTTGATATAATTGTTAGTATAACCACACCTTGCTCCTGATATCAGTTTATTCAGAGACTTCCAAGTAAAAACATCCCTCTTCATGTCCTGGATGTAAAGCGTCAAATTGGTACTTTTTTTAATTTGCTGGGAAGGGGGCTTTCGCTTACCATAATCGTAACGTGGTGAGCCTGAATGTTTGTGCTTGCAGTTCATACCCATTTAATTAAGGAGTTTTTCATGTTGTGGTATTTTTCCGTTCCTTATTACTTCAGTAATAAAAGCATTAGGTATGAAAAATTTCTCAACCCTAATTGGAAAAAAATTTTGCTGAAGCTATAATTCAGGTTATTTGTGAATAATAATTTTTCATAAATTATTAAAATTGCTAACAAAGAATTTGTAGGGTTAGTTAGTACATAGTTGTATAAATTTTACATGATGTGTAGTCATTGCAAAATGTTTTCAAATGTTAATTTTTGTATAATTATGTCTCCATTTCTAAATTTTTTTACAGATTGCTTCATGCGAGTTCATGAGACATTACTGGTATCACAAGTTCACATCCAGATTTGCTCTTTCAAGCTGGTTTTTATCACATGGCAATTTCCAAGTTGATTTCATAGCATGGTTAATTCCGAATATATATATATATATATATATATATATATATATATATATATATATATATATATATATATATATATATTGTTTGTGGTGCAAATTAAAAATGTTTATTTGTGTTTGTATTGTTTTCCTTGAATAAATGCATCATGATTTAGCAAGGTATGGTTTGAATTAACCTCTCTTGTTACATTTTTTATATATTACGTAGAAAATACATATTAATAGCACTATGGTGTGGTAAGCTATATGACAGTTTCTTACCAGTTATAATCAATGCTTTTTGTAACTGTAATATAACTCCTAAATTTTGCAAACAGTAGATCTAACTGATAATTTCCCAGGATGGTAACTTTATATTTTTATTGCTAGCTGTGTAGGCTATATCCTAAAGTATATTTGCACTGGAAAAGCTTTTTTGACAGCATATAATCACGGTTTCATAGTATTTTGCTGAATGTATTTTGTGGTGGATTGCCAACTGTTTAACTGCAGTGACAGCTTCATTTGTGCTATGAATGTGCTGTCATTGAAATTTTTGAATAGTGCTTCCATTAAATAACAGATATGAGATGCAAGGTAGGCTACTTCGAAGGTACAAAATAGTTTTATGTGGATGTGTTACTAGTGGAAACTAAAAATATTTGGCTTGCATTAATACTAGAATATGAAGTGTTTGTAATACCGTATTAATGATGACTCACTTACAGTTAGGCGTTTGAATGGTTGCAAGCTATAATTATTTTTTCAAACACTAACCGAACTCCTAAACCTTCCAACCCCCTTCTCAACTGCCAACTTGTCTGGAAGTAAGTACGTACAAATGACACAAGCACAAGTACCCATCGTTTTAGTACTTGTGCTTCTGTCTTTCGTACGTATTGATAGCCTAGTGGCCTCTTCCTTTCTTTTACATTGTCTGGAAGTAAATTCCACTCTCACCTACCTCTTAAGCATTGACTGCCTACCCTGCTCTGTTCTGCTCCTCTGACTATTCTTACTACTATTACATATTTCTTTACATTCTGCCTTAGTTACCCAACCTCCCTCTCCATTCACACCTCTTGTGCATTCTGATCAGGCTTTCAACTCTTCTCCTTTCCTTCAACATTTCCCACCCCAATGGCTAAAATTTCACTACATCTTCACCAGGTTGCCCTTGTATTCTCCATCTACCCTGTACCCATCTTGCTGACCTTCATTGTGTCTTCTCCAGCTCCTGCACATTCATTTTCATGTATGGGTCGCACTCTGCTGCTGCACACGCCAACGTTGGCCATATTATTTAGTGCTGCACTATTAACTCTCTTTAATACCCTTCAGAGTTGTGGCACACTGGAAGACGTCTGAGGTAACCATCTGATATCAGTAGTAATGATGTTTCAGTGTTCTGAGCCATCATTGTCTGACTCGTAGCACTTCAGATGAAAACCCTTTTGTGCAAGTATTTGAAGTATATTTTTAATATATGGTAGTTAAAATGTTTTACAAAATCAGTGTGTGGAGAGGTGAAACAAAGGTAAATAATCTTTTTCTCAATCCTGTGTTAAGATGGCGGGGTACATAATTTAATGCTAAAAGCATTAATCTATAATTGTATGTTTCTTGTAGTTATTTGTGAAAATTAAACAGTAGCAATCCGAGACAATAGTTTTAGCCAATATTTTAAACAAAATGGTTTCCAATGTTAAGGAACTTCTGAGGCAAAATCTTTGATGCCGGAACCTCGTGAATTTAACTGCGGCGCAAAAGATCACGGGTAACAAATTAGTAATTCTGGATAAATGTTTATTAAAAAAGTTGGCGAATACCATTATCTAGGATTGTCATTATCAGTTGATGTTTTAAGCATTTATTTATCTACCACACACTTGACTAGCAAAGATTTTCACTAAACAAAAATATTACAGCTTGTTGTTATTTTCTGTAATCAAGTATTGAAAAAAAAAAGTTCAGTTCCTTTTCTTAGATTCATATTTTAACCAAAAACAACATTGGGTAGTAGGCCTATTTGTTTTTTTTTTTTTATAAAATTTTCGAGGTTTTGTTTGTTGGAACATTTTCTGCTTTGAACTACCTCTAATTTTTTTTTTTTTTTGCTGTATGAATAAGCAAATTGTTTTCATAACAATATTGTTGGTCATTTTATCTGCAACACGATGACTAGCAAACAACTGGGTACACATGATGAGTTGGTCCCCCTAGATGGCTAGTATTCTTTCATTAAGTGTGGCAGTAAAGTTATTACCTGTAATTTATTTGAGGTCTGAAAATGTAAATAGTGAACCATGAAATGGACATGATTTGAACAAACATATAAGTATAATTCGATTTGTTGATAGGACAATTTAATAGCCACAGTGTATACCTGCTGTAGTATACTATATATAAACACTTTTAAATAAAATGTTAATTAGGTTTTAATGCTTTAGGAATTAGAATAGTCTTTGGTGTAACTGAGATCCAACATTTGAAACCACGTCTGTGATTTACATCTAACCATAAAGAAAATGCTAGGTATGACCTAGATCATATTGAATACACTTAACTGACAGTTATATTTTTTCCTTGTTGCAGTTAGTGTCATTTCTTGCATTAAATATTGAAGTCATTTTCAAGTTTTCTTCCCTCTGGCAATTTGAGTGAATTATACTGGCAAACTGTTAAGTTCTTCATAGTTGCAACATATACTGTTTTTTTTTTACTATTTTAGCATTACATGGGAAAAAATAGTATGCTCATTTCTTATAATGTTATGCAAGGATTCTTGTAACCTTGCTTACACACATCCTTACACAAATTCCTACAAACTGTGAGCAGTCCTGCTGTCTCTGCTACTTGTTTTGCTCGATATGTGGCATACTTTGTTGCAAGTACACTCTGTTGTGTGTAATATTGGAAGCTGAAAAAAATATAATAAATAAAAAAATAAAAAAAAAATATTTTATCTGGCCAGTCAGAAATTGTGCATGTTTTTCGACAAACATGGGCGCGAAGATATGATGACCAATTACATTGGTACGGGGAAAACACAGGTAAGTATCACCAAATTTACGTTCTTCCTGTGAGTCAAGCCTGTCTCCTCCCAAAATTGGTGATGCCCGATTAATTTGTCGTATAAATTACTATGGGTGAGAAATTTTGCATTTGTATAATTTAACAATGGTAAAAATATAGCATTATAAAAATTTGTGGTGCAGTTAATAGTGCTTAACCAATTACCAATTTAAAATTTAGGGGGCTCTATTTCTGAACAAACCCGTCTGGGAAATAATTTTTAGAAATGAAAATGTAGGTAGTGTTAGGATTTAAAACTTTTTCATAGTTCACAAAGTTTTACAAAGCAGTCAATTTTAAATTAGCATCACGTTGGAAGTTCTGTTTTTTGGGAGAAATTGTTAACTCCATGTAGTTTGATGGCTAATATGACAATCAAGCAAATAAACTAGACATGATTTAAAATAAGATGTTACAATCATATTACTGATTCTGGGTTTATTTGTTTTCTATTGTTGTGACATATGCACCGAGCCACCCTGAATTGAATCTTAACTTATTTTACCTCGGTTTCTTAAAGAGCATTCCAGCAAGAGCACTTCAATTCTGAAATTTTTTTGATAACTGCTTCATTGCCGAATGAGTAATTTCATTTCCTTCCTTATTTGTGTCTGTCTACAGCACTGAATGTCGATGTCATAGTATTTTTCATATTTTGATGTTATAACGTAGGTGATGTCACTACCTACAAATATACCTGAAGGTAGTTTTGCAAGAGAACTTGGGCTGGAGAGACCAGTTGGAGAAAGTGGTAAAGTAAAGCAAATAGATTCTGGGACTGTTTGGGATGGCACAAAAGGGGGTAGTAGCTTGCTGAAGGAGAGGGCATATGCATCCAAGGTGCACCCTGTGTTGGAGTATGAAACTGTAGAATGGGATCTGTACCAAGGGGTGGACGAAAGGAAAGTTGAGGGTGTCCAGAGAAGGTCTGCATGGAGTGTGAAGGAGAAATGGCATGTTGGGTAAAGAGATGACAGGATAAGAAATCTGCCCGCTGAGATGATCAAATAAATATGGTAAGCATCTTGAAGGAATGGAGACAGATGGGCAAGATGGGGGGGGGAAATGTGGTAATAAATTGGGAAAAAAGCTCGTTACACGTGGAGGAACGACATTAGTTGGAAGGTTCAACGGGAGGGGAGGATGGAGACAGGTATAGGCACTCCATGTTGGTTAAGACTGTGAATGAATAATAATAATAATAATAAGTTTAAACTCGCAATTGTGCTAGCGCCCAATGGCGAGCAGATTCATCTCTATTCCCAGATTTCCCATCCTCCAGTCCCTTCCTAAACATTACAACTCTGTTGTGACATTGTATGTAAATATGTCAGTTGGTAGCTATGGTTCCAATCTGTGGTTACAAGGTTGGACAGACTGGACAGATAAGATTACAGCGAGAAGGTTGTGTGTATGAGTGAGAAAATGTAAAAGACTAAGGTAGAATAAAGTGCTTTCGTAGTTAACAGTGTCTTTATGTAATTGTATAACCATCAAATACAACATGGCGCAGTCTTCAGGATGTGTTCAAGCTTCAAGCCTATGCTGTTGTGTGGATTTGTAATATTCAATCGGCTGGAGTAGTGGATGCTGTGTCATCAAGATGGAATCATGTTTTCGGCCACCATCGGCGTTGAAACTGAGTGGAAATTTACGGGATAACTGGTCTAGATTTCGGACTCAGTTTGAGACTTTTCTTACAGCAACGGACCTTGTGTCAAAGTCGTCAGAAAGAAAGGTGGCTATTTTACTTAATGTTGTTGGTGAGGAAGCGGTGGAATTGTTTGCAACGTTTGCTTTGAGTCAGGAACAACGGAAGAGTTATGATGTGGTGTTGCAGTCGTTTGAGACGCATTTGTGCCCAAAAACAAATGTTGTGGTTGAAAGATTCAAATTCAATTCCTGTGTACAAGGTGTGGGTGAACCATTTGATACGTTTCTCACAGAGTTAAAGAAGTTAATAAAGTCTTGCGATTATGGTGATTTATGTGACAGTATTTTAAGAGACCAGATAGTCCTTGGTATTGGCGATAGAAGTGTCCAGGAACGTCTTCTACGCTTATTTCCAGAATGAACAGTTCTACAGCTCAAGTGATGCCAGTTGGGTCCAGTTGGGTGGATAAAAATTTGCAGCGAAATCAGAGGGGTCCAGCAATGAAGCACCAGGGTAAACACGAGTCTTCAGAAGGTGTTAGGGAGGAGCAGAGTACAACTAGGCCTGTGTGTAACAAGTGTAACTCGTCCCATGCAAGGTTCAAGTGTCCAGCATTTGGAAAAGTGTGTTTTAAGTGTAACAAGCAGAATCATTTTGCGGGAGCCTGCAGGTTTGTCAAAAAGAAGGTACAGCATATGGGAAATCCTGATAAAGGTGCAACAAGTGAGAGTGCTGAGGAAGATGTGCTTGTGATTGAATCAGTTGGTATGAGCAGCAAAGGTAGCATGTGGTTTGAGGAAATCCAGTGTCAACAACAGTGGGTAAATGTAAAATTAGATACAGGAGCAGAGGTCAATGTAATGCCAATTGATTTATTAGAGAAGTTAAGTCCACCAGTAGAAATAATTTCTAATAAGATTATTTTGGAAGCTTTTGGGGGATCTCATGTTAATTCAATTGGTAATGTTACTGTTCCATGTACTTTAAAAAATGGTAAGTCAGAGCTAGTTACTTTTGTGGTAGTGGAAAATTTTATAAATGGGGTGCCTGTACAACCTTTACTTGGTTTGAAAAGTTGTTTGCAGTTAAACCTTTTGGAAAGAAAATGTGTGCAGGTACTAGAATATGCTAGTAAAGATGACTTTATTAGTCAGAA
>PNEQ01012513.1:0-20139 GCA_003012365.1 Medauroidea extradentata
AGCCAGATTGTCTAGCAGTGTATGCGCTACTAGAACTGTCTAGCCAGATTGTCCGGCAGTGTATGCGCTACTGGAACTGTCTAGCCAGATTGTCTAGCAGGGTATGCGCTACTAGAACTGTCTAGCCAGATTGTCCGGCAGTGTATGCGCTACTGGAACTGTCTAGCCAGATTGTCTAGCAGTGTAGGTGCGGGCACAGAAATAACGCCTGTGCAAGTAGAGCCGGAGCAGGAAGGGCCACCGACCACAGGTTTCCGCCCCCTCCCTCCTCCTGGTCGTAACTCTTGCACACGCCAAGCTGTAGACTTATTGAAAACACTCACGAAGAAGCTCGGCTAGTGTCGAGAAGGAAGAGACACTTCCCACTTGGACTACGCCTCGCTGGCGTCGCAGGCGAAACTGGCCTCAAGCAACTTCTGGAGCAGAAGCACAACTAGTAATATAGTCCCGGAGGAGGTTTGAACTGCCACCTTCTTGACTATATTAATTACTAGCTTAGACTGACGTTCCGTAATGCCAACGTAATAACAAATCACTTGTTATTGATACTTTATATAAGTGTTTATATGGAGTACAATTCAAGTATTATGGAGGTATAAATGTGTGTTTGTAGGTGAGAGGGAGAAAGGGAAGAAGGTATTTGAATCAGCAAACTTCTACTGATACTTTACAGGTGGACTACACACAGCTGCAATGTGTAACTACAACTGCCACACTCTTGGTGCTACACATATAACACCACCTCAGCGAGGAGTATACGTCATCCAGGATAAAACGAGCACTACAAATTTTACCTTAGGAAAATATCACCAGCCGTTATTACATATAATTCAACATTAATTATAGTTGCCTGACTGTTTGTATCGTTGGAAGAAAAATTACGCAATATAGTGCAGTGTGTTTTCCCATTTATATACAATACAGAAGCAAGATCAACCGAAATTCGCACAATTCTTGTATTTCATAGAGTTAATAAACATTTGTTTACTAAACGGTATCGATTCATACGCTACACAATGTATCTTACACGCGTAAACATTAAGTGGTGTGTCCAGAGAGGTTAGACATTTCCCGTCGTTAGCCGTTACGCGCGGAAAGATACCAATTGGCTGAAAACAGTACTTCATCAGGGCTTTTTAGTGCTCACTTTATCCAGAAGCACCTATAGTTAGGACGTAGAAGTTGTAAAACACATTCTGGCGCTATTTTTGAGGTGTCTTATAAGACGCTGGCCTTCCCAGTTTTGAATAAGAACTAAGAACTAATACGCAGTAAAAATTGTATTCAGTTCTATCTGGGAGGTATGCATAGTTAAATTGTTATGTGAATTGCTATTTTTAACTAACGGTTTGTAAATTATGACTTATCGCGCTACTTTGATAGTTAAGATAACTATCTGTGGTTAACTCAACTCGTAAAAATGTTACAATTTAAGCGTGAACATTCAGTTTCCAGTACCATGCGTGTTATGTAACATGTGACATTGACACCTATATATATATGATTTTATTCAAGCTCGTAATTCACCTGCTTGCAAACTGCTGTGCACCTGCGTGCTAGAGAACAGGAGGTTCATTGTCGGATACATCGTGCGGGATATCTCAATGCTCATACATTGACTGCCAAGATTGTAACTAAGAAAATAAAGAACTTCGCCGTCAAGTACACTGCGGCGTTCAGGCAGACATCTTACACCTTCAGTCTATGGACTACACTTGTGCGTGTAGAAGTGGTAAAATATGCAGTCCACGTGAACAATGCTCTTATCAAGCAGGGACGTTCATGTGCGCGGCAGTTTCGAGGTGAAGCACGACAACTCGTGCTACATTTTACTTGTTTTTTCATCTTTGAACGATTTATGCAATCTGAGCCAAGTTTGTGGACACGTCGTTGCGAGCGAATGTCACAGAGTCGACCTTGAAACGCACATCAAATGCCGCGTCGCCTCAACGATCCAAGCGCTGAACTAGCGTGACCGTAGGCTATAATATTATTGGTGGAAAGTTTGCAGCTAAGTTCAGTGCAGGTTGCAATCTGAGTTTCACATACATCCGATTAGTACATTTTGAAGTACGGCAGTCTAAAAAGGCCATTTTCAGCCATGTTGGAGGGCTTGGAAACAGTGAGGTTCCGACCTTGTCTGGAGTGTGTTTTCTTTTCGTACGTTGGCACAATGGGCACACGTGGAATATTTTCGTAGACAAAACCTGTTTACGAACACACTGCAACGCATTTGAAGTTGTGAGGTAGACGGCCGCCTTAACGGTCGTCAGTTACATATATGTAATCCCTGGAATTAACTATACTTGAAGTACGCAAACCTCTATCCCTCCTTCCTCCCAACTAGATAAACTGATAAGGAAACAAAGCCATTTTCACAAAGCGATGTATGTTAAAAAGCTTATGTATATCAGATTAAATCCCGAATAAATTAATAATGTTATGTAAGATGTGATATCTAGACACAAGCTATCTAAAAATACAGTTGGTACGATCGTCTTCTTTCTTTAGGAAAACGAAGGTTGGCCACATTACTTGCATGTCTTGTTTTGCAAACAAGAAGATGGATAGCGATTTGTTTAATATGTTACAGCAGGTTTACATTAACAAATAAAAAAGTATTGACGAAACATGAAACGTTTTCTAGGCCAGTAGGCATCCTGTTTGTACGAAATCAGCTCAGCAATAGTGAAAAATGGCAAAAAAACTGCATTAAAATAAAATAATTGCAGTCTGAAAACACGACGACCTTCTGACATAGTCGGAATGAAATGATGAGCTGCTTCAGTAACGAGCGGACGCGAGACGGTGATCACATAGGCCATCGGACGTTTATCCGAGGTGACAGAGGTTCTTAACTATTTCAGCCACTAATGATGGCAGCACTTACCACTCTGTTGTGTGTATCTCACGAGGACTAGATGCGCTGTGACATCGTCCCAGCTGCGCCGTCCTTCGGCGAAGTAAAACACGAGTCCTTCCCAAACAAACTACATCAACTCCATGTCTTTACAAGTCTCCGTATACTGTTCGCGCCAAAACCTAGATTGTGTCCACGAATTGAAATAACGACAGCGACACGTTTTTGTTGTATTTGTAGACCATATTTTACTTACACATTTTCTTCCCCGATGATTGTAATAAATGCGATTACAACGACGTGCATTGTTCTAAGGATTAATTTTAGATCATAAGTCATATTTCCGACTTCAATTACCGTAAGTAACACATTGCCGAAGTAAGATACATACATACATACACACTGAAATCCCCTCTATGACAGACGGAAAACAACAAATCACTTTCACGGAAGCTACGGCACTAAATCACGAATAAGAAATCTTCAGAATACCGAACGACGCCAACAGGTACCCTTATTTAACAACACACTCATATGTGGCAGAATAACCTAATCCAACCTAAACAAATCTAGCCTTACATAACCTAAACTTTCCTAACCTAATTATAGAGAAGAGAAACTTGTAGAGAAAAAGTCAGTACCGCAAGACTTTAGGCAAAACACCTTACTGGGTGCTATATGGAGCATTATATTTTAGGGCAAACACTTTAGAGCCAATTACTATGTCAAACGAATTTAAGTCGAAGGTCTTATGTGCATTACTGGGTGTGGTATATGAAGCAATATCCTTCAGGGCAAAAGACGCGCTACGGAAGGAAGACTGGTAATTAACTAGCTAGGCGCAGAAAGTAAGACGTGTGAATATAGGTAGCGGCAGTGTCGGTGTTGGTGAAAGATGAGAGCATGCTTTGTTGTGTGCAGCCTGGTTTGATACGAGCCGCAGTGAGACCCGCATGTTGCTGTCCCAGTGTTTGTATACCAGCCTTGCCTTCCTCCATCGCAGTCAACTGTCTCCCTCTCCTAGCACTGAGACAATATACCAGCATACACCACGCTACGCACAAGGCATACCCAGCACCCTGACATACAACACCGCCGTACAAGCTGATCACTGCTTCATTTCAACGCCACAATACTATCACTAATATGACTAGGGCTACTTTGCGCCATCTCAGGGTAACATTGCACCACAACTACTTGTTTGAAGTAAAGGTTTCAAGTCTGTTAAATTAATTCATACTTTAACACTCACCACTTCAATAACGATCCATAATTCAGAGTATATTTTAGCATATTTTTTTTTTAATTAAATGAAATTAACTGGTTGACACAGTAAATTTGCCCACGAACTGGGGGAGGAAAGTAACCCTAATTTACGGTAGTTGATTTAATTACCACTCGAGTCATTAACTATCCACCAACACCTATGTAATGTCACCTGCTATGTAAAAGCATTTATTTTCATACACAAACAATGTCTCTGGAAGGAATAATGTGCGTCACTACTTCAGACATGCTTATCCTCACAGTCCGACCAGACTCTCCTACCCCGTCCACGGGTCCTTCATTACACGCTATAATGCGCACTCCCTGCGCCGCACTCTTCCCACCAGACCTCAGTCGCTGGTTGTTCACAGTCTTCGTCACTCGCTGCAACCGACGTCGCTCGCCACTCGCCACTCTCCTCACACACCCTACCCAATACAGCTCCCAGAAGTCAACTCAGGTCGGGGAAAGACGCCCTTGTATGGCAGACTGTTTATGAACATCGTCTATAGCAATCAGGAGTAGACAAAAAAGAGGGGGGGGGGGTTCTCTATAATATTTTGAATGTAAACTGCATGATGTGCTTGACATTGATTAGAAGTGTCACCTCCGCTGTGATGCGTCCTCGCACCACTGTGCTGATGGCCTATGATGCAGCCAAGCCGCTCAAGAATAGTTATGACTGAAGAAAAAATTCCCGGCTTGCTGCCTTATAGGGATGGTAGACATATATAGTCACATGTCGACAGTAGAGTGTAGCCTAGGCACACTTCTACACATGTACGCAATTTCTCACACGATTCACGCTAGAGAGAGTATCCTACGTATGAGAACCTCCTCTCTGCAACGATCCTTGAAGGGTTCGCCAACTATGCAAGTCAATAACACACAGACGAAACATTTTGATTTCCTTATGTTCCTATTGTTTGTGCTTTGTCTTCTGCAGTGATGTTCAATGATATCAGTACTCTTGCAGCATCATCTCTACAGTGAAACTTAACTACACATGTTGAACTCATGTTAAATCAACTTATGAAATGCTAGGGGCGAATTCACAGGGGGTTCACAGCGAGCTTGACATCCCCCACTCTCTTTTACCAGCACACTGATTTGCGAGTTGTTTTAAGCTGAAATAAAATACCAGAATAGTACAATTTAATCCGTTGTTTTTCCCCTTACAATTATGGTTGTATGTTGTATCTTTCCATGTTATGAACCGAATAGAAATATCTGAACCTGTAGAACGGGAATGCGAGCTACCTCCCCACTTTCCCCAATTGAAAAAAAAAAAAAAAAAACTTAAGTTTATATCGGCTGATGTGAAACAGCATTGCGGCCACAGAGGACCAGCAAACTAGGAGAGGGGAGGGGGTCTGGGGGAGGTCAACGTCACCCACAAGAGACACGCAGAGGTTACTACGGAGCTCTGCGCCATAGAGAACAATGGCCTGCTTCCTTCACCCTCCACCCCCACACTCCCCGAACACTGTCGTGACCCTAGCACACCCCGAGCTGTTCAAGGTCACACTACACACCTCACCCGCCACATCCCCAACCCCTTGGCATACTTGTCACCCACATGTTCATACTCTAGTTTCCTAGAACTTGAAAACATTTCTCAGGACACTATGTTATTCTGGTGACACTCCGAGGCCGTGTATTTGTAATATTCATGACAAGATAGAAGAAGAAAATGCATTACGGAAACGTCACCTATTAAGACAGGATGTGCAGATAATCGCACGTCAAGCAATGTCAAGAGGAAGAGGATGGTAAGTAGAGAGAGAACGAGGAGGCAGTGGAAATTGAAGACGGAACAAGCGCCTACACCTTGAAGTGCAGAAGATGACGTCAGTGACATCACAAGAGAATGTTTACAACGGTGTGATGGACACCTAGGCTCCGTAAGTTTTGTGACATAAATGTCGTCTGACATTGCACAAAACAATTGAAACGGTGATTTCAAAAATTACCCCAGTTTGACATATTTATCAAAATTATATTATTACTGAAAAATTTCATATGAACTTCGTTTTATTAAATATTAATAACACCGCTATTTCTGTTTTACTGTTACATTAGAGGCTAGCTGATTACCGTAGTTCAATACTATTTGGTTTTGTCCCCTTCTACTCAACAATCTGGACTAGTGTTGATATTGAATTCAAAGTTCCCTCCGAACTGAAACTACGCGAAACACAGCATACCAACCCAGGGATTTACATCGTCATAATAATCCAGTAAGGTGACACACGAACAGAAGACTATCCTCCGTCAACAGAGGGCCGTATATCGTCAGGTTGAGAGGCATGCTATGCCGTGCACTGTCGAAGATATCAGGAAAATACAGTCAGACAATGTCTACCAGAATTGTCGCAAGTGACGTATATCTGGCAGAGAGAGAGGGAGACTTTGTCGTAAAAGTGATCGAGGCATGACATAACGTCCCTGGATCTTCCAGAGCGACCACGCAACTCCCGTGGATCTACTAGCCGCGGCAAGAAGTGAGCGCCTCGATATGAGCCATTGCACTATTCCCGATCACATTCATTACGTCGTTTCATACTCGCCATTACCTAACAGCGGACTGGTTTATGTCAGCCTTGAGTTATTGTTTCCGTCTCAATAAATCACAGGAATTAAGACACATTGTTTCATGATCTGCGCTCGGCTTTTCAGAATCCGTCCGCCGCGTCTCCTATTGTTTCTGAACCACCTGAGATAATCACTTGTTTTTTTCAATGTCATCTGTATCCCGTTGACAATTTATAAAGGCATTGAGGTTTTCAAGAAACCTATAAAGCTTATATAAAAGATAGATACAAAATACAGATGAGGAAATACCGGTATAGGTTGTAAGGGATAAAGTGAGCACTCGAAAAAGCCCGGCTACACTTGGATTTTCAGGGTAACGGCCAACGAAAGGACATGCGTAATCTCTATGGACACGTCACGTGATGTTAGCACGTGTAAGATGAACTGTGGAGTCAGTATGGATTCATACAGGTTGGTAAAAAAAAAGGTTGATTAACTATATTAACTACAATTATGTGGATTTCGGTTTATTTTGTTTATGTATGGTTGTATTTAAAAAGGAAAAAAATCGAACTGTATTTCGTAATTTCGCTGCCAACCATACAAATAGTAAGGCAACTCTAGTTAATGTTGAATTATATACAGTAACGTCTAATCATATTTTTCAAAGGTTAAATGTTTAGTGCTCACTTTATACCCAACGACATATAGGATGTTTGAACTACCGTGCCATTGCTCTCGAAAACAAAGGATCTGACTTTTTTTACCAGTATTTCCTCGTAGTTCTCACTACACATTCCGTAACGCAGGCCGTATCTGCGAATTACCCCACACTAGGTTCATCCACATTTTATACATTACATGTCTCGGTACACGCGACGTCCTAAGCACATTTTACACGTTGTTATATAATAATAATAATAATAATAATAATAATAATAATAATAATAATAATAATAATAACAATCGATTCGTGTTTGTTTCTTCGATATTTTGAAAACAATGTGACTTCGGTGTGGTTTTGGTTATGTGTATTGTTTACATGTTGTTTTCACGCCAAATAGCGATTTTCGTCTGTTAACCACCACTTACTTCCTTGATGGCAGAGTAAGTGTGGAGTTGTTCGAGAAGCTGTCCGGAGAACATTCTGTCACGGGTAAACTCCACTCGGGTTAAGTTTGTACACCTGAAGAGCGATAGGAATGCTGACAACTATAGCTGAAATCTACAAGTTTCTGAAAGGCAGTATGAATAAAAACTACAAAAGATTCAATCCTATGCACTTGCTAAGCGTGCTCTCTTGCGCCGCAATTAAATGTGAGAGATCTCTGAGTCAGGAATTGTTCTTCTGAAATACCTAACTAGAGAAACACTTTGCTCAGAAAGTTGGCAAAACCTATTGTCTAAGGTTTCATTATTTCTTTCTTTTCTTCTTCATTTTTTTTTATGCAAATCGGCTTTGATAAACGGACTGTTTTCAACTGATACTTCTTAGAGCTGAATTGTGTGCCATGGCCTCTTAAGTTTTTATACGTGTCAAGTTGTAATCCGTTACACTTTCCTTCAGTGTCAATTATCTCGTTTCTTTAAGTTGCAATATTGTCCTGCCTACCCTGCCTTGGTGAGCTTTTATTATGCCTTACAAGTATTGTCACGAGGCGGAGGAAGTCCAAGTATACTGGACTCACGTGGGCGGTGCAGTGTAGTGTAGTGTAGTGCAGGGGCAGCGGCCAATCAGTACCGCCCACCAGCTATATGGCTCGAGTGTGGGCGGTGAAGTAGTAATTAGACTGGCCACAGAGGATGTGTCCAATCACAGCCCTTCATGTCCACATCCTGGCATGCCCTCCACCACTCACCTCTCTGTCTTGTCCTCCTCGCACGAGCCACGCACACGTCACAACACATTACATAAGAGACGCACAGCTCGGGCGAGATAAGACTAGGCAACTAGTACTACACCCAAGAAATGATGGTTGCGTACGTCAACATGATAAGGTTCCAGAGAGTGGTATTCAACAATTGTATTGATAAATACAATAAATAATTAAGATTAGGACATTCAACATTGTTTAACTACTAATAAAACATGGTGCTCTTGATGTTTATACAAGTTTATTTATCAAATAGAAAATCCCTGACTCATTTCCTCGTGTTAATAAAATCAAGAAAATTGTACCTCATGATAACAAGTCTCCACTACATTTGAATCGAGAATTAAACGATAAAAAACGCTATCTTAATTGTTTGTCAAATTGTGGTAGATTTAGTGTCAATTCAACGTGGCAGATCAATGCCATAATGCACTGTACAGCCGCACGTAGCATAAGTTCTTGATGATAGTTTTGAACGAAAACAGAGTCTCCTACGCTTATTTATACTGAACACCTGTCAGCCAATAGCAGCTCACCCTGCCTTCAAGCACAGTTACCGTAAGCCGCTCTCCTGGCAGTAATGCTGCAATCACAACAGCGCGAAGAGTGCGACGCGAATAAAATAACTTGTCAGCCACTCAGCGTCATGGCTTATGTGACGTCAGCGCCACAAAAATCGCGGACGCGAAAAAAATTTAAAACGGAATTTTAATTTTGAGCCAAAATGCTTGTTAAATTGGAATGTTGGCAGTGTTTTTCATTTATTTTACGAGAGATTATTGCTTTATATTATAAGACACCGTAGTAAAAGTGTAATTTTTACATTATTTCCACGTGTAGGAATGTCAGTTGATATTTGAAGTTATAATAACTAGGGACGAACATTTCGCGAATTCAATGACCCACATGCTAGAATCCAATGTCCTATGCATACTCAAGCCCTGTATATCCGTTCATTGTCTGTTGTTTAACTGAGCAGCAGCTGGTGGACAAGTGGCGGGGGCTTGAGTATGTATAGAATATTTGATTCTAACGTGCTGGTAGTTGAATTAACGAATTTTTTTGTCTCTAATAATTGTGTATATATATATATATATATATATATATATATATATATAAATGAATCCCTATTTCCCTTGGTCACGCCATGACGTGTGAACGGCTGGACCGATTTCCCAATTTTTTTTTTTTGTTGTTCTGTTTGTTATTGTCAGGAGAAGGTTCTTATTTTTAAAAAATTTAAAAATTGCGCGGAAAATTAGAATTTTTAAGAATACTTATTTAATAATACTTAAGAACCATATAATATTATTTCTAATTTAACCTTAGCGCTTTGGACAATATAAACACTTGACAAAGAGGATGTAAAAAATCTGAATATCGTTTAAAACAAATGCTTCGATCGGAGTTATTTTATTGACAAAAATAAATAAATAAATAAATAAAGAAAACATACATCACGGTTAGTTCAGAGCCATTACGCCTTGAGGATGCTAAACATAATTTTGTCTACATGCTTCCTATCTTAACGATGACTATTGAAATCGAATTGTTATAATAAATAAAAAAGTGTGTTTATTATCCTAATGCTTTATGAATTACAATATTCTTAGTATGTAAATAGTTTTGTTGGTATTCCGACACGGGAGCAGGCGACATATAACTGGCCATGTGAAAAACATGGATTTCCAAGATTGATGCCACAAACTGTCCTTGAGATTTATTTATCGACATTAATTATAACTATTCGATTTCGATAGTCATCGTTAAGACAGGCCAACGTCTGTCGGGTCAGCTAGTAACAAATAAATACAACAATAACAAAATAATGTAAATATCAAAGGATGTCGTACAAGAGGTTGGCATGTAGTAGCAAGGGATATTTGTATTTAACAATTTTTTTAGAATCTGTCGCGCGGCAGACAAACTAGTGTTCCCAGTTACGATAACTTAAGAGTCGCATCATGCTGATTGTGTCGCGTTAGTCGAATAAAATAAGATAATTTACTATTTTACTAGACTACATCACCTGCATACGAAGTACTGTAATTCATCATCAGTACATTAATTTTTTTAACACAATAGCATTACACAAGTAAGTACAAAATTGTATATTCTATCGCACTTGATATAACTTAACGAGAATAGATAAATCAATACACGACAATTTTAAAATTGTGTCCAAAGAAAACTGATTTCTCTTGTTACAAACTAAAGTATACATACATATACATAATATGTATATAACACATTATTTTGAGACACATTATATACTACTAACATTTTCAAGTGTTGCACAGTAAAATTTTAATGAAATTACTTTATCTATTATTTATAAAGATAAA
Source organism: Medauroidea extradentata (assembly GCA_003012365.1). Taxonomy (NCBI): domain Eukaryota; kingdom Metazoa; phylum Arthropoda; class Insecta; order Phasmatodea; family Phasmatidae; genus Medauroidea; species Medauroidea extradentata. The sequence continues at coordinate 10,881 of PNEQ01012513.1, forward strand.
ATTTGAGTTAGTTGATTTTAATCGCAGTGCAGAGAGGTGGTATTGCAACAAGAGAGGCAGGCTATTGATTCCAGAATAACACGGGTTACTGTTTCAACAACTTAGGCTGTTTCCGAATTCGTAGTAATAATCCTCGGGTCCCTGAATCCTCGCAGTCTTCGCAGCAATGCATCCATCTCAGTACGGATGCACTTGTGTGTATAAACAAACCTTCCGAATGTCCAATTCAAGCAAATGACTATCGCGAGGGCTTAAGGATGCGTAGCACGCATCCTTGAGCCAAGGATATGTGGAAGGGTGAATGTTGCGTCCTCGGTAAAATTTGGTCACGAATAAAAAACGGCCGCATCCTTCATGTTGTGTTTTCCAAGAATGCGAAGGATCCTTCGAGGCACTATTTGGAAACGGCCTTGGTCTCCGGCCACAGTTGATGCAGACACTGACAAACCAGAAAGACGGATGTAATTGTCTAGAGACGTGAGGAACAAACTTACCCAGCCTAACCTTGAGTACGTAGATGAGTGGAGTGTGGGTTCATTGACACGACACGCGGCCGCTACCTAGTGGGGAAACAATGAAGCAAAGAAGCGGATGTACACAATCGCTGCATGAATTATGCGAGAGGACAGATGACATCCGCGCAGCCTGGTCCTGGTGGCGCTACTCTTGTGGAATAACAACGTCTCGCGTCCTAGATCCTTGCCTCGCTTCACTCTCATACAAGATGCGGGATCTAGGTGGACCACAACTTCAGAGAAACACCACGTCAACTCTCTTCCGCGAATTCGGAAATACACCGGTGCATCCACCAGTATACACCGGACGTTCGTAAATGACCATTTTACTGTCAACCGGTTGAATCGATGTATCCACAGGTTCAACCGACATGAAAACAGTGGCAGATCCAGCGATGAATTTAAGGAGGAAGAAGGGGCATGCCTTAGAAAGTATTATACTCGAAGTCAAAGCAGGGGGTCCGGGGGCCCTCCTCCGTAAAATTTTGGATTTTAAGGTGCCAAATGATGCTATTTTAAGAGTTTTCGAAACTAAATATTGAATTACAGGTGTAAGAAATGATATTTTTGAAGATTATGATTTTTGTACTGTCGTGTCAGCTCGGGACGCCATGCCGCCCTCCCCCCCTCCCGTATCCGCACCTTCCTGTAAATCCTACGAGTCTGGGATGTGCATCGGAACTTCCACCGGTGAATTTTTTAACACAACCTCGGAAAAACGTTTCAAATAACTTATACAACTATGGAAAGTGAGGTCAAAGAAAGCAAACTTACCGTTCGTTTTTCATGCAAAAATTGTATTTTAAAATATGTACCTACTTCAAAAATTAATTATTTATTTAATTTATACATTTCAATTAACTATATTTACTATCACATATGATAACTAAAGTGTCCTGTTTGGATTCCTATCGAGGTATGATGTTAAATAACACGAGTAGATTTATCCCCTTTAATTCGTGATGGAAAATGATCAAGAAACCGTCAACCTGATTGCATAATAATATGGGTTAGGGAAGAGAACATAAAAATAAATATAAACGACTTCTTCTGTGTGAGAAAGCGACTTCGTGCAGGAGGTTCAAAGAAACTCAGTTCACCACCTTGTTCATTATTATTGCAAACCTGTCATTTTGTTGAACGAAACCTCACTTCATTAAATGTTTTTCCCTCCTGCGAGGCCTATTGGAAAAAACAACAGCGTTCGCTTTGATTCAATATTTTTCTCTATTAGAATGTTTAATGTGAAAATTCTGCACAATTAAGCCTAAAAGTTCAAAGTCGTCTGACACAGCAAAAACTGCATTTTCTTGTCTTTATTATATTTTTCTAGTGTTATTCTTGAAAATCTACGAAATCACTAAAGAAACATGTCATTACCTTTGCTACTAGTTTCCAAGAATATAAATACATGGGTTTCTGCTAAAAGTGCCGTAGTTAGCTACAAACAGAAACGTTGGGAAGCAGGTAGGGTGGTAAACCTCATCCATAAAATGTAACCTAAAAAAACCTACCGAAAGAACCTAACAAAAAATTATATCCAAAGAAACGTAACCAAAAAATATAACAACCGTAACCGAAATAACACAATCCAAATTAACATTACCGACATATAGCAATCCAAATAACCTAACTGAACTAACTATTCCAAAAACGTTAGGCTTACATCAATAATATAACTCAAACAATAGTATTAACTTATAAACCAACTTAAATAACGCAACTTAAGCCAGATAACCTAAACAATCCTACCTAAAAATAAAATTAACAGAAAAAAACAATCTTAAACATTGAGCCCCTAAAAAATTATTTAATTTAGTGACTTACAAATTCATGATTCAGAATATTTGTATTTAAATGGGAAAATATATGGAAGTAAGTTAATTCGCTGCTAATATTTCAATGCAATCATTATTAATGACGAAGTATATGCAGTAAGGGGCGGAGATTACTTTAAAATAATAATTATAGCTAAAGCAGTAGGATGGCGGATATTTGCTTTTAATTTCGAGTATACCGATAATGAGGTGGAATAGTGGTTAGACCACTCGTCTCCCGCACTTGTAATCTGGTCTTCGTTCACGGCGATACTGCTTCCAATGTTCCCTGCATGTAGTAGTTTGTTGTTGATCGTCTGCACTGGGTGTGTTCTGCGCGGTGGAAGTCTACACGTGCGGGAGAACTAAGAGTAATCCAGGCACTCTAGCTTCTAGGCGCAATGTCACATAACGTGTACTGAATATACCAACTCGTTTAAAAGAAGATTCTGCACCTAGACGTTCATACATAAATGAGGCCAAAAAAATTCACGGACTTCAGTCGCGAGAAATAAAACTGTAATGTTGAACGAAGGAAATGGCATGCGTATGCACAGTACATACGTGTAATGTTCTCAGACTGCTCTTCTTAAACACATATTAATCAAGTTTAGTTAGTTTTCTGATAATATTCTATCTGCGGAATCAATGCGAAAAATTTTCTGCACCATTTTGTTTCACTGTCTTACGTCTTACGTGGGGCCCAAGTGGCCGAGTGGTCAGACCAATCACCTCGCACCAAACAAATCCGGGTTCGATCCCCAGCGGGGTCAGTCGCCAGATTTCATGTGGTAATCGTGTCGGACGAAGTCGCTGACAGACGGGTTTTCTTAGGGATCTCCCATTTCCCCATCCTTCTACGTTGTAGAGCCTCATATAATGTCATCATTGTGGGTAAGCAGATGCCTACTGACTCCCAGTTAGTTACGTCAGCACTCGAGATGCGATGCTCTGTTCCTCGGGGTATCTTCCACATAATATACGACGTGTATATACTACCTTACCTTCCGTGCACATCCACAGCTGTTGCTGTCAGCGTGTCCTTGTGTATAGGCGGCACTTATTTGACTGAGCCAATGAAAACAAGCCTAGCGACACAACAAGTCTGTGATTAGTGGATACAACACCAAGAACCAGAGAGATACGAGATCTTCCTACCTGTGCTTGAAATGCTTCCCAGCGAGTTGCGACTATTCTTGTCTACGTGAAACAGCTAAACTTATTTATAATACGAAGAGAACACAGGGTTAAAACTAGGCTTCTATCAATTCAAAAATGCAACATGCTTATTAGAAACGTGTTTTTGGAACCCCTAAAAAATGGCTAAAAACGTGGATTTGTTTTTAGTCAGCTGTGACTGAAAAATACCACGCGGATTCATAAAGCACAACGTTGGAAAGCATTCGTTGCACTTTACTACAACTTAACACAAATATAATTGTAGGGTCTCATAGTACAAAGAGTAGTAGAGAAACACTACAGCGCAGTTTGGCTCGCCGCTAATATAAGCGATGCTGCTACCGTCCAGTGTGGGAAGTTGAACCTTATCGCTTCTCTGTCTGCGCACATCAAACACGGAAAATTACATCTGGTGCATAGGCCTCTTAAAAACATGCAATATTTATACACGAAGCAGAGCTGCAGCTGTACACGTCAAGGCGTTGAAACCAATTGGAACAAAATATGTTTCGCGACAATGAGGTAGATGTCCCTAGTGAATATAGTCGCGAGACACAAAGTGACTGTCATGGCGCGGGAGGTGTGACAGCGAGGTGTGAGAGTGTATTGATGCAGTAAACTGAGGCTGAGCGAGGCTATGTATAAACAGCGAGTATATGTCAGTATATCGGCCCATGTGTCACACTACACTGCGCTACCATCCCGGCGCTATGACGTCACTGAGCTAAGAGCGAACATCACACCTCACCTCCTCTATATACAGTCAGGCGACTTGCCTCAGTCATGTTAACTGCACCTATCACATCTCATGCTCAATAAGTTACCAGCAGAACTGATAAGCCTACATTCCTCAACGTGGGCGCAAATTAACCCTCCAACATAATATCTAGGAATATTAATATTTAGAAATATGATAAACTAAATATACAATATATAACCCAGCTCACTAAGATGCGTAACCAGTTCGATAAAACTGGGGAAATTTTTTTTTACATGTCTTTCTATCATAAATATTAAAATGGCCGCCATTTTCAAAATATTACCAAAGGATGACCAAAATACACCAAATTTTCTAAGATATGTGATAGTGTGTCTAAAACATAAACAAAAAGGCTGTCAATTCTAAAATATGAACACAGGCTGAACGAAATCCATGAAACTAAAGTCAACTTTAATATCTTTGAATGTTTCTTGCAATGGGACAAAATAACGTACTGTACTATTGTGGACATACGCCACTGCGATAAATGTACCAGAAATATTAGAATCAGACTAAGGAAAATATCAAACAAACGAAAAAGTAAAAACGAAAAACTAAAAAAATGAGAAAGTTTGGCTGTAGTCAGCACATTCATAAACCAAAGCATTATAACATAAAATATCGGATAAGGAATCAGTCATACAAAACTAAATAATGTGCACATCTGAGGACAGCTCAGGACAGCTCAAGACAGCGCATACTATACTGGGACGAAGACAATGTTGTACACAAGACAGGATATCAACGACGACGTCACAGACAACACACTAGGCGACACACAGGCCTCACTACGATGTGATGTCGTAGAGGTTATATAGACAGGTCTTGTGAATTTAGTCCTAGTGGCCTACCGACCTTGGATTGTTGACAAGTGTGATGGTAACCACTTCCACCCACTGTGATTGTAAAGAGCGTATATGTCTCTGGCGAGAGTATTCCAACACCCACATCTGCTATGAGATATAAATACTTCTGACAGGCTGGTAAACCCAGGCTGATATTGTTGATGGGACTGGCTGCAGGGACTTGACACACCTCCACAGCACCGCGTCTAGGGGAGGGGGGGATACGCCCCGGGCCTCACATTATAGGGAACCTCACTTTTGAATGTAAAAAAAAAGGTAATTATTAACAACTCAAATGAACTTGCGTTTTATTATATACGGTACAACAATACGAAGTATTAATTTAGTTTTGTAAGAAAGAATATTTTAGTAACTTACATTATTTCTGCTTTGCTCACATATAAACTTGTAATATTTCTGTGTGAACCGAATGTATTTTATTGTGGTGCTTGTAATTGTAATGTTTATATTAGTGACTACATGCCAACACAAAGATAAATATGCCATACCTACAGACCTGAAAAATGCGTGTTTTCTTTTGACCCCAAACTATAATTCCAGCAACAATAGGTTTGTGCCACTTTCGCAATTCGCCAGTAACTTAACTGACACTTCCTGTAAGTGGCTCAGCCAATAGTACAGAAGCAACTACATATCACTGTGTCATCGAGCAGCCAGTGAGCAGATAATGTCTGCTTGAATACACACATGTTCTTGCAGGCTAGCCTACACGGCAGTGAACACGCAAATTTTTACGGTCTCTAGCCATACTTTAACAATTATTACTGAATCTATAAAGGAAAAAAAAAACTTGAAAAGGGGACCTCCGATTTATGTTGTTCCGGGCGTCAGCTGTCACAAAATGTCCCTGCACCTGCCAGGCCAGCTATAATGTATGCAAGTTACTCGTGGTACAACCAAGCAAGGGCTATGGTACAGAAGTGCAGCATGTGCCAACAACGTGATGGTACACATGCAGGGTTGTCCTTCCTGAACCGCACACCGGTGGTCTTCACTCACTATCTCGCCCAGATAACAAGTGTGACAACAGTCGAGTGTCAGCTTAGCCTCAACCTACCTTGTATTATACTACTCGACAGCTAAAGACGTTTATGAAAACTATAATAAATCTACTAGATAGCGTACATATGCCTTAAAATCGATCAAGAAGGTCAAGCGATGACCACAAGAACTCTAAACATTCAACTCGATCTCGTCGTCGGATCCACTCAGGTCTACCCTGCTAAGGGTAGATAGCAGCCAGAAGACGATATAGAGTAAAGCGCGCGTAAAACGTAAACAAACACAGTCTCCCGCATGTGTACGTGAAATAAACTATGTTGTGTGGCGACCTGCCTCAACATGACTATAAGCAGTAACGACATATTTTCATGACACGTTAATGGAAACGCAGGGATGATTCCTGCGCATACAAATATCGCTTACAAGCAGTTCGGAATAAAGCGAGAACTCAAAAAAGCCCTGCTACAGTTCTATTTTCAGTCAATTCGTTCTTTCAGCGCGTAACGACTGACGACGGGAAATGTCTTACCTCTCTGGACACGTCACTTCACGTTTGCGCGGGTAGGATAAACTATGCAGTCAGTAGGTATCTATATAGTTTGATAAACAAAATTATTATATATATACATATATATACACAGTACAATTATGTCGTCTCCAGTTGATTTAGTTTCAGTATTGCAGTATTTAAGTAGGAAAAGACACGGAACTATATTGCGCAATCTCGCTGCCAACCATACAAGCAGTAAGGAAACTATAGTAATGTTAAATTATATGCAGTAACGGCTAGTGATATTTTTCAAATGTTAAATTTTTAGTGCTCACTTTATGCCTAACAACCTATGGTAGCAATTCGACGTCCACAGTTTCTCTACGGTATATTTTAGCAGCTACAGCTCAACTCATGTAATGTCTTATGTTTTATCGTTGGCTGATTATAATCTCAACTCAGTAGATGTAAACCTGATAAAGGCCTTTCACGATAAAGTGAGCACTGTGTAAAGTTTACTTTCAACCATTTTGCAGCCATCTTGACTATTTTTAATATGAAAACTTCCATGTAACTAAAAACCAGTGAAAACATTTCAACGCACTCAAAAGTTAACATCTAGTGACCCAATATAACATATTTGTAATTAATTACAAGTTCTGCTGAGTACTCAGTTTATAGTGAACAGCCTCTAGGAGAGTTGTGAAACTGTACGTAGTGAGAAGAAGCGATTTCTTTTCAGAGGAATATTTGTATACAGTGGTGGGTATAGCCGCCTGAAGGGTCGAGAAGAACTAGGGTTGATGGAGGGTAGAGAATGCAGATAACAGTTTCCAGTAGTAATTGAGAGCACAGGCAACACACAATTTACCAAATTACACTCTCAGAGATAAAAGAGGAGAGGAGGGCGAGAGTGGGGGCATAGCAGGCTGGCTCGAGGGCCTACAACAGCGATGATGGTATCATCACGTGCTTCTAAGAAGCTTGACTGGAGAGTATAAGCGAGCTAGCACGTGGTAGGTTGTTGTGCAGCCTCCCTCTACGTCCAACTACACAGTCACCTGCAGTATACGTGTTTACGACATCAACAACCACATGTCACGGCACATCTCATGTAGCTACACTACACATTAGCTAGACAACTGAACTTCTTGCGTGAAAGAGTTTGACAACAGAGATTTACGTTGATGTCGGGATGAGGTCAAATAAAACATGAACTTCACGGACGGGTGGGGTCAAGAATTATTTTTCTTGGATGTCACGTGACTGCGGTAGTTTTGTTTGTCACATACATGCACCCTCTTGCCCCCCCCCCCCCTGGCCCCATGCAATTCCAAAACAACTCAAATATGACACTTTGAGGTTGATGCAATACTACATACATACTTTCAGATTTTTAGATGATTACAGTGTAACAAACACAATACACAATGTGTTGGCGAGTGGGAGATTTTTGGTCCGCGCTTAAGAGTTCGTGGTATATAAATAAACGCTGAAAACTTCTATTGAGTTCTACGCTCTTTTCGAAGCCAATATGGATAAAACACTCAATGACAATCCCAGAAAATGGTGTTTGCCAACTTAATAAGTAAATATTTATCCAGAATTACTCATTCGTAACGCGTGATCTCTTGCGCCGCAGTTAAATGCACGAGGTTCCGGCGTCAGAGATTGTGCCTCAGATATTCGTAACACTGGAAACTATTTTGTTTAAAACGTTGGCTAAAACTATTGTCACGATTGCTATTGTTTAATTTTTGCAAATTAGTTTTAAGAAACCTACAGTTTTAGATTAATGCTTATAGCGTTGAATTATGTTCCACGCCCTCTTAACATCGAGGTTTTCAACGCTGGTTAGATGTGACATGAGGTGAGTATAGAGCAACACGGGAATGAAAGGGCGGGAAAACAGGAGATCCCCGAGAAAACCAACCGACCAACATCATCACCCAGCACGATTCTCACATGCGAAAATCCGAGGACCTATCCCGCCGAGAATCGAACCCAGATCGTCTTGGAGGGAGTCTAGTGGTCTGACTACTCGGCCACAACGGCCCCCAAAATATGTTGGTATTGCAATGAAGCATTATGTATCTTCTCACGCAACATGAATATTAGAAATGTTAGCCTTGCACTAGTTATTAATAATACTTGACAACGATGCTGTACACAAAACTATTTTTTTTTTATGTTTGGAATGTGTGTGTTTTGTAACGATAATTCTTAATGGTAGCAGAGGAATGTAACCGATTGTGACTCCTTACCGACACCAGCAACGCCAATAGCGATGAAAACTGTCCCTTGCTAACCTAGTAACACCAAGCTTCCTGAACTGTAGTAGAATGAACCTAGACGAGGACAGTTAACTACCTTTATAAGCGCTTCTGAGTTTTGTTGGCACAGAGGTGAAGAACTATAAGGGTTACACTGACACACGCTGGCGCGCAGTGTTTCCTTGTACCACTGGAACTGTGGGACACTACGCGGTGACCATATCACTCTATAGTTCTGGCAAGAGTGTTACGTACTTACATTTGTGTCAATATCACCACCATATTTTCTGATATAGCTATACTAGGAGGTCCTATTAGTAATAGTAGCGGGTTCGAAGATAGAACTATAAGGGTTAT